>JAQGBJ010000184.1:0-56645 GCA_034698345.1 Sphaeridia pumilis
GGCTATGACGATGACAACCATGACTACATCATTCGAAATGGAGAAAAGTTCCTAGACCGGTACGAAATCGACTCTTTAATCGGCAAAGGATCTTTTGGACAGGTACGTCATTGTCAGCTTGAGAAGGTTGGCACTTGCCCGAAGAGCGAATGATGTTTGAACTAATGATGTCTGTCTCATTTTCAGGTCGTAAAAGCATACGATCATGAAGATCAATGCTTGGTGGCAATCAAGATAATCAAGAACAAGAAACCGTTTCTCAATCAAGCTCAGATCGAAGTCAAGTTGCTCGAGATGATGAATAAAGCAGACGCTGAGAATAAATATTATATAGGTAAAGATAAAATAGGTGCGTACAAAAGACTCATTGAAATCGTTTGTGTCCTCTTCTTTCTATGTGTAGCATGGGGTTTTAGCGAATTAATCGCAACAAATCCGACCTGTCAGTGTTGTTTAGTGGCTTTGACATTTAATGTTATCGGCTACTATTGTCGACATACGTAAAGTTGTTGTTATATCGTGCTTTTTGCCTAAAAATCAAGCTTTCTTAGCAAGAATTAGGAAAACGATAACGCACTTGTGGATCACTTAATGTCCAGCCGTCACCGTGACAGTCTGGTTCAGCGGCTTTGTAAAAGCCGGATCCAACAGAACGGGATAACCTTTAAAGGGATGCTCGAACGTATTTCAATGGGAACTGTACTGTGCTTTTTCTGTCCTACTGACTGGGTGTTTTGGAACATGCTTAATTTTTGTAACTATCTTTTTCAGTTAAACTCAAGCGACACTTTATGTGGAGGAGTCATCTGTGCTTGGTATTTGAATTACTAAGCTACAACTTGTACGACCTTTTGAGGAATACCAACTTCCGTGGCGTTTCACTGAATTTGACAAGGAAATTCGCTCAGCAGCTTTGTACCGCTTTGTTGTTTCTTGCGACCCCGGAGCTGAATATCATTCATTGTGATCTGAAGCCAGAAAATATTCTGCTGTGCAATCCGAAACGTTCAGCGATCAAGATTGTGGATTTTGGAAGTTCGTGTCAGCTTGGTCAACGGGTAAGAATTTGATATTCAGAATTTATGTTTAGAAGAGGTCTTCGATTGGTACTCTAACGTATATAGATCGTTTTAGTATTTTCTTGAAGACCAAAAGTACCAAAATTCTTAATTCTGCTGCAGAATTAGTTTCTGAAGCGTGCACGGGATTTTAACAGTCGATGATTATGATTAAGTTGAAGAGCTTCAATAAGTGTTCTTAGAATGTTTCTGAAGTTGTTCGTATACATTGCAGATCTACCAGTACATTCAGTCTCGATTCTACCGATCTCCGGAAGTATTACTGGGTATCCCATACGACCTTGCTATCGACATGTGGAGTCTCGGATGTATACTCGTGGAAATGCACACGGGAGAACCATTATTTTCTGGTGCAGACGAGGTCAGTAAGCTTGACAAATAATGAATTGAAGGTCGGAAGTGATGATGTACTAATGATCATGCTCTTTTCTTTCAGACGGATCAATTAAACAAAATAATTGAGGTTTTGGGAATGCCGCCGAAGCATATATTGGAAGCGGGTCAAAAGACGCGGAAATTCTTTGATAAGATGCCAGATGGATCTTACATACTCAAAAAGTCGAAGACGAACCGCAAGTATAAGCCGTCTGGTACGCGCAGACTGCACGATATTTTGGGTGTCGAAACGGGTGGACCAGGCGGACGCCGACTAAATGAGCCAGGACATACTATCTCGGATTATTTGCGATTCAAGGACCTTATCCTGCGCATGTTAGACTTTGACCCAAAAAGTCGAATAACCCCGTACTATGCTCTCCAGCACAACTTTTTCAAGCGCACCAGCGATGAGGGTACGGGCACAACTCAAGGAAACCCACCACAGTCAGCAGGTTCAAGCTCTAGTCCTTCAGCCATGGATCACATGCAGTCCTCCCTTGGCTTCACGAGCAACGGGAATGGAGTCGGTCAGCTGGGTGGTATCGGCAGCGGCAGTATAATCGGTTCATCTGTTTCAAATAGTTACGGTAAGGAAGCGATCAGTAGGATGAATTCTTGTTTAGAAGCGGTCTTCGATTGGTACTCTAGCGTATACAGATCGTTTTAGTATTTTCTTGAAGACCAAAAGTAACAAAATTCTTAATTCTGCTGCAGAATTGGTTTCTGAAGCGTGCACGGGGTTTTAACAGCTGATACGCAATGCATGACAAAAGTCTATCGCTTTCGGGGTTAGAATGCGTTTTTCATTTTTGTGGTATTATTTGCAGGACATCGATCGAGACCAAACGTAATTCATCCCCACGGGCATCCTCACGCTCAAAGTGTTCTAAACCCATTCCTCAACCACGGGATGACCTCATCGTCGACGTCGAATGCTTCGTCGCAGCACTACCCGTCAAGCGGTCTCGGCGGACTAACGAATCATCACATATCATCTGCCGGTCCCGGTGTTGTACTGGGTTCCATAGACATGGAATGTGAGTCACCTCGTCTCATTGGTTCTGGCTTGACGGGATCCTACCATCAACCACGAAGTCTCAACTCTAATCCGAGCAACATGAGCAGCAGCAGTCATGCTCATCAAAGCCGAGTTCCTCATGGAAGATCTCTAATTAGCGGTGGTGGGGGATCCTCAACTAATTCTTCAGTCTCATCCTCTCGTCATTCTATCCCCCCGGCGCTCCCCTCAACGTTAATAGACAGTGACTCTAGCGCTGCAGCTGTCTTACATGCTTTAAATACTCGGCTAGGAAATGTTGATAACGGACCATCGTCGTTGGACTTCACAGCTCTGCCAGGAGCTGTGGCTGGTCAAAACTATACGTATTTGAATCTCAACGGACCTCAACTTTCAAATCTTGACTGTACGCAGGCAGGTAGCCTGAATATGCCCCTTCATGGCGGATCAACAGCAGTGTCTTCCTTTAGCGGAATGAACATGAACCTAGCTAGTGGATCAACGAGCAATCAGTTACTAAATCTTACCACCAGTATGCCATCAAACGGCAGTTCAGCATTAGGGCCTGGAGGAGGCGGAATGATTGGCTCAGGGCAACAGCAACAATCAGCGAGTAGTAGTAGTTACGGTATACCTCCGTCTCAGTTCCTAGTAGGGTCACTGGCGGGAAGCCATCATAATGTGATTCTTCATCACCAGCCGTCGTATGTACCAAGTTCAGCAGGCGTGAGCGGCGGTAGTTTCAACAATGCTTCGAGCAATGTAGTAGTGGGAAGCTTAGCAAGCTCTGAGTCAAATAGTAGTGCTAGTAGTAGCGATTTAGGTATTCGAGATCGAGAATTAAGTTCCAAAGGGGGCGGAAGTCTCCTTTTATCACTATCTTCAAGAAGGCAGGGACCTACAGGAATGAATAGCTCTGAGGAGGACCGAGAAGAGTCCCCAATGATGTGCGTTCAGCAAAGTCCTGTCGCAAGCCATTAATTTGGCTTGACGTTATAGATGCTCAAACTAGTGAAATTGTTATTGTCGTTCATTAACTATCGTCATATGTAAGATTACTCTCTTGTTCATTTGTGGACTAAATTGTTGTTTGCGTACGTTAGTGTCTAAGAACTTTTAGTAACTTATAACAAGTGACTGGAAACATTTCGGAACTTCAAAACATTATAGTCGAATACATAGCCGGGGATCTTTATATAAATGGTACATATTCGTAATTTATGTGGTCGTTGCTCGTCGTAGCGCTTACCATTGTTGTTTATAACGTAATTTATTATTGTACGTGACGTAAAAAAGTTCCTTGATTGATTATTATGTTGTGTGCCCCTCCCGGGTAGATGATATGACTTATAACAGTTGATCAGAATTTACTATAGTACTGTCCTCGTCTACTGTATGTTCGTCAAAAATATGGCCAGATATCACTCGTGTAATTGGTTATTACTTGCACATTTGAAGTTGGTAGCGAGGTTGAATCCACTCGGTATTGCTCTAATGGGAAAATATTTATACCGCAAAGATATATCAAAAACTAAAAATAAAATTATCGCAACTTGTACTGAACTAAACCAACTGCGGTTGTTTATTATTCACTTGTTGATTTTTATAATCACAGGCAATTTTGAACTTGTTTCGTTTACAGTTATTTGCAGCAGGGGTTGTACGAACTAGTCAACGGCCGATAGTTGCAGATTTTGGAGTCCCAACACCAAACGGTATTGCCGCCCAACTTAGACCCTCCGAAAAGTCCTAGCGACCTGGCAATCACGTATCCGACCATCAGACCAGCAAAGAGAGACAAGGTCAAGCAAGTACTGCTATGAGCAGAACAGTAAGTTTGCGTTCTTTCGATGATTCCAGTTTGTGAGCCGTTTGAAGTTGTACTGCTGCTGGTGCCAGGTTGAGGTTCGTCCTGGACTTCTTTATTTTCTTTGCCGATGTCATCCCCAAAATCAGTCTGCTGACCGTCAGCATCGTGTGTTCCATCTCCGCTGTTCTGGAAACCGTCGCCTTGTTGACCTTCTTCGGTTTGTTGCGCTTGGCTGTCACCTTGATGTGGATCGGTCGTCTGGTCTTGCTGGTTTGGAATTGCTTGACCGTCGTGGTCTAATTGACCAGTTTGGGCTTCGTCTGCTGCATGGGTTCCTGTTGCTGCTTCTTGGCCTGGAGAAGCTTCGGGTTTGTCAGTTTGGCTTTCGTGAGGAGCATGAGAGCTGGCTTCGGTTTGAGCGTCTGAAGTTTCACTTCCGGGTTCTCCAGCAGCGTGAGTTTGCTGGTCCGCCATCTTTTGCGGGTCAGTTTGGTTTCCTTCAACGTTATGAGTTCCTGACTCTCCCGCAGCTGTTTGATTTTCAGCAAGCTTCTGTGGATCTGTTTGGTTTCCATCGGCGTTATGAGTTCCGGTTTCGCCAGCAGCGGTTTGGTCTCCCGAAACCTTCTGAAGATCCGTTTGGTTTCCGTCGGCGCTATGAGTTCCAGTTTCACCAGCAGCGGTTTGATCAGCAAGTTTCTGTGGATCCGTTTGGTTTCCATCGGCGTTATGGGTTCCTGCTTCACCAGCGGCGGTTCCGCCTCCCGAAAGGTTCTGTGGATCGGTTTGGTTTCCGTCAGCATTGTGCGTTCCAGCTTCACCAGCGGCGGTTTGACCACCAGAACGGTTCTGTGGGTCGGTTTGGTTTCCATCCATGACATGAGTTCCAGTTTTGGCGTCATCGACGGTCCTTCCGGTTTCTCCACCAGCAGCAGTCTGTTGATCGTGTTGATTTTTGTCGGCGGCTCGAGCTCCTGGGCCTCCTTGGCGAGACTGAGAACTTCCTGGACAACCTTGAAATCATTGTAGAAAGTTGCAGATTAGTTACCTTAAAAAATTGTTTAATCCACAACCTGCAAAGGCAACACAATCTAAAAAGTTTCTTCTAGGAAGCAATATGAAGTTGAAAACACATGATAATCTATAGTAAAATTCTGCAAGTTTTTCCATAGGTTTAAATGGTTCTAGATTTCTTCTTCTTCGTCTCCTTCTTCCATCTCCGATTCGTCCATGTCTTCACCAGAGTTGATGCTGAAAGTCTCATTGAATTCTGAGCCTGTCTCACCTAGTTCCTGCAAATACAAAAACCGAAATGAAATTAATATTTTATATTCAGAAGTTTCAACCAAAATTCTCGATTACTTACGCGTTTTTTAAACTCTGCCTCTTGTCCTTGAGCGCTCTGGAGCTGAAATCACGAAAATCAGGACATTAATAGAGACGGCTTCAGAACCTCAAAGTTTTAGCAATCCTATGGATGCCTAGCCCTTTCGATGTAGCTGGAATATTAATCTATGCTGAACTGATCAATTTCGACACCTCTTGCTCAAGGACCTCTGACTCTTCAACAATGCTCTGTTCTTCGTCGTCCTCCGTTTCCATTTCACTTCCTCCACCTCCAATTCCATCTCGTTCCAAATCGCCAACTTCTTCTTGGTTTTCATCGATGGCCTTCCCAGCATAATTCTTGTAAGCACCTCCAAAACCTTCTTCTTCATCGAAGCCTTCTGAGCCTTCATGATCGCCCTGAAAAGTAAAGCGAAAAGTATAGAACATCAGCCATATGAACTTCGGGTCCAACAAGTTCGAATCGAAGCGTTTACCTCGCCAAGATGCTCGTACTCCAAGTATTGGCTGGCACGTTTCTGAGACAACCTCTTTCGAACCATATGGCCTCTGAAGACCTTTTGGATTTTAGTCGCATGTTTTTCAGCATCTTCTATGTCAAGATCCAAAGTGTTGAGGAAGTCGGCCATTGAAGGAGATGGAATTCTAGTCTTTCTACCGCTTCCGCTTCCAAGGGTGGAAACTTCTCCGGCTTCTTCGTCGTCGCATTGATAAACTTCTTCAGTTTCTTCGCATTCAGGGTCTTGGTAACCGAACTGTACAAAAAGAGAGAAGTAAAGCTACTTTCTTGTAAGCTGTGTGTATTGAGATTCGAAAACCAAAAGTCTGCTTACTTGATCTATCAGTTCGCCACATCCCCGAATCTGCTGCACCATTTGACGATCTTTGTGGCCACGAAACGCGGCTTGAATCTTGGTAGCGCATTTGTTGGCGCTAGTGAAGGTGAGTCGATTTCGTTCCAGGATTTCCGTGGTGGTGAGTTGTTGGGCGGAGGAGGTGGCGGAACCGAAGGACTGTTGGGTTTGCTAGGTTCAGAGTTTGGTCGTAATCGTAATCATTGCTATTTGAAGTAATTCTAAACAAGAACTAGAAACCTGGCCTACAGGCGAGCCCTAACTACGAGCCTAATGATGACCTATGACCTGGTCACTTGATGATAGAGTTTTTAAAAAAGTGTCCTTGTTTGAAGCTCCTTTGAAGCAGCGTTCGGAACTGGTGGGTGCAAATGAGCACAACCATCAAGTCAACCCTTGGCAAGTACTAATTGACCTGCTCGACTAAGAGTCATTTCTAGGTTGTAAGAAAGTTAAGCTCAGGTCAAAAGTGCCATTAAACAAAGGTTTAAATTTGAAGCCCGTGGGTCTTCGGTGTCGGCTCACTGGTTGTTTTTAGGCCCAGGAATGCAATGTTATCTTATGGCAACTAAACAAGTAATTTTTTTCAACCGATGAATACTTTGGAGACAAAAGTTTGGATACTGTTGAGGGACCTTTGGGTACCTTCGTTGTCCCTGAAAAGTTTCAGCTTCGATGAAAATCCGCTAGCCCAGTTACAGCAGTTACAGTTTTGAAGTTCCGAAATTTAACATGGGGAAGATAGGCAAGTGTGTCTTCAAAGTCCTGCTGTGGTCAAACGAAGAGGGATTTTCAGGAACGGACTTCTCGCCTGAATTGCCTTTGGAACCCTCAACGTTCAGGCCAAGTTTAAAGAAAATCCAAGACCTAAAGTTTTTTGACGTCAAAAAATCGATAAAAATTGAAGGCTAACCCCCTTGCCATTTTTGCGATTTTTTGACGTCGAAAAACTTTTTGTCTCGGATTTCCTTTATACTTGGCCTGAATGTTAAGGGCCCAAAGGGCAAATATTGCAAGAAGTCCGTTCTTGAAAAAGTCCCTCCGTTTGGCCACAACAGCGTTTCAAAATTTCGAATCCGTATCTTGCCCATGTTAAATTTTGAGAATTCTTACGTTTTTCGTCTATATCTCGGCCTACGGCATTTCAAAAACGCTGAGACTTCTCACAGACATGGAAGGGACCCAAGGGCATCTAAAAAGTATCACAAGGGCTCCCAAGGGTTAGCCCCTTTTGAGATAAAACGACATTCATACGGGGCTTGCTTTTGCAATTCTGGACTAAACGGCAACAAAGTCTCGCATAATTTAAAAGTGAGCCGATATCCGAAACTGTCGGGCACAAAGTTCTGAAGTCGTATTTATAGCCCCTTGAGTTTAAAACACCGAACCATCCGCCCGTCCCTTGCTCAGCGCGCCAATTTCGAACCTCCCTCCGCCCTCAGCAATAATTTAGCTGGAGTCAGTGGAGCGGATCACCGAAATCGGCTCTTCATTTCCATAAGATCTTGAACACAGACATGGACGACACACACTTGCGGCTTGGCAAAGTGTACACAGACCAAGTTTGTGGTTTTGCTAAAAGTCAGGTTCCCTCATTTGGAACACATACAAACTTGCATCCTTCTTATACAAACTTGATGTTTTTTGGACACAAGCCCCAAAGCCGGATTACACGTCTACAACAAACTAGGTGATTATCAACAAGCCCGTATTTGCTTGCTCCGCGCCAAAAACTCTAAGGCAACTTCGCAGCGTTTCAAGTATATCTACACATACTTGTGAACCGAAAATATCGCTGATAATGACGACGACGTCCTACGTTCTCGCCCTCGCCCGTGTTTGCTATTCCCCTTGATAAGGATCATTTTCAAAGCGACCAAACTTTCCTATTCACGACACGAAGATTGTGTCTGGATTCTACCAGGGATTCCTAGAACCGCTGATGACAAGAGGGAATCTAGAGGATAGCTTTTAAGCTTAGCGGAACATCATAGGATGGAGCTTAGCGGGTGATATGATATCCGGCTCTAATGAGGACACCAAATCTGCCATGAAATGAAGTATATATCATCAGAGATATGATCCAGGGAAACCAAAATCCGATCAACATGATCAATAAGCGCTAATGAAGTTATAGAGACGCTCGTCGTGGAGTACTAGATTTTAGAATTAGAGCTCGATAGCGCCAGTGTTTTCAGTATTTGCTCAAAGGACTAAAACTCTTGTTGGGTATTTGATTTCAAGCCGTCCTTCAACACACGTGAACCTCGCGGCAATTTCAAAACTCTACAAGACTAGACAAGTTCGCGGGCATTCCCAAAAAACAGCGATATTAGTTTTAAATAGAACATGACAAAGGAGGAGAACGAACAAGTTTAATACAAACGACAAAACTTGCTTCACAAAGAACTAAAAGAGAAACATAGAAAAGCCTATGCGATTCAAAGAACAGAGAAATATCAAAGTACCCAAGGAGCACAGCAAAGTCGAGGGAAAATAAGACCCTACGTTTCCCCATTTATTTCCCTAACCGTGACAACAACACTTCCGGTATATCACTGACTTTATATATATGTAACATACAAAGGCGTTATTATTTGTCTTATCTTTTTACATCTAATTTACTCTGGGAATTTCGGAGAAAGTAAGTGAAAAAGCCAGCTCTGCTGGAGAAGAAAGCTCCGTAAATGAAGCCTCGGCTTGCCAGAATGTAAGTTTTATATGCTAAATTATCTGCAAGGGCATTTATCATTCGTATTCTTGCCATTTCTAGAAAAAACTGTTCTGGAAATACCGCTATTTCTTCAAAAAACAATGAGAAACAAACTCTACAAGAACATGAACAAAGCCCCGCGCATTTTTAATGAAAAATCATTAGTAAAACCAAAAGAGGCCAGGAGAGAAAACCAACCCCGCGAGTCATAGAGTAATTAGAGCCATTGAGCTAAACACCCTTCGCATTAACTCCTCCGTGCGTACAAACTCTGGAGATGCGGAGGGAGGAGAAAATCTCTTGAACGCCTTAGACTTTAGCGCGGTAAATTTAAAATTGAAACCGTTTTACAATTGATAGATAAATATTATGTACTTACCGCTCATCTCCACGTGGGTACAACGTCTTGACAAAGTTGACGACGAGTAAATTGACCGCTGTAAAATAAGCTTGAAGGGACGAAGAAGTCGACGACGGTTTTAACGTTTGGTGCGACAGCTTGAAGGCGTTAATTGTGCACCGCGGTTAATTTAAAAAAATGGCAACTTTTTTGCAACTTTTTTGAAGTGGCACTACGAGAAAACAGGTGCTATGTATAATGTGGAAGAATTCTTCAAGAAACAATGTATTATTCTATGCTCCAACTATTTTGATAAGTGCTATATGCTGACTAAGCTTGAATTGGCGAAATGAGAAGAAGAGTGAAGGTGAAAGCTGGTTGAAAGAAACGCTAATGTGGCAAAAAGCTTCCTTTGCTTGCTGCTATAGTGTAAAAGCGTCCGTGCTGGAAGCAAGCTCTAACAAGTATGAAGAAAGCGGGAGATTTGCCTCCAGTGTAGTACTTGAACGCTCTCCAGGACTTCAGTGGAAGCTGAAGCTGGAAAATGAGGGAGAAAGCGGAGAAAATAGTTGCAAAAGAGACGTTCCACTCCAAGAAATTCATGACTGTGCGCGAATGGAAAAGAGGGGAAAAGGGGAAAAGCTACATAATATTATGGCCGTCGTTTGTAGAGATTTCCAATCTCATCATATGAAACTTGGGCTCTTTTCGCTATGGTTGCAGGCTTTCAGACTTTATTTGGCGAAGTGATACTTGTTGAAGAAGAAAGAAAGGTTTCGTCGAAAGTCAGAGAAAAAGAACCAAGTATTTGTTACGTTGCCACTGGATTCCCCAGGCTTCTTGTATTGCTCCTACTTCCATCAGGGGAAAAGGACAAATTATAGCATGCAGTTTGGGCGGGAATTGGGCTAAATGCTTCCATAAAAATATAAGACTTTTCTGCAATCATTCTCCTGTTCTAAAAGCTTTAATGAAGATTGTGTATGTATACCATAAAAATCTATGGCACTAAAGAAACCACAAACTAATCAACTTCTAGTGGCCCATACAAAGCTCCATTTGATCAAGTTAAAACTCTATTGTAAATACATGTAGTCAAAGACGAGCAGCTCCAGCGGCTACAGCTTCAAAATGCTCTTCAGAAGACACAACGGAAGCGCCACCAACCAGACGCCTTCAGGAGCAATGCCTGAACCCAAGTCCTCATCCTGGACTTCGGCAACAGTTCAGCGCTGGTGGCGAGCGCGCGTTTCTAATGGTACTTCTGAAGCGCACCGCCAGGTGCCGGTACCTGTGTTAAACAGCGACTATCTTCGACACTTTAATTTGTGGGAGGCTGCGGCCGTAGTTGGAATAGGCCGAAGGGAGCCTTCAAAAATCTGTCCTACAGATATCGGCGGCTCAGCTGAAGTTGGTCATGAGTGCCTTCAGTCGCACTTGGATACGCGGGAAATTGCGATATTTTTGGAAGACAGTCTTCCCGCCGAATTTTGCAGGTCCACAAGTTTGCATGGGCTCAAGTACATTGGTCAACGGAGGCTTCATGTTTTGGAACGGTAAGTAGCTATGACTTGAGGGCTTGAAATTTTGATCAAAGTGCGAGCGCAGGATTTTGAAATTTTGATCAAAGTGCGAGCCGAGAATCTTGAAATTTTGATCAAAGTACCAGCTTGCAAGCATGAAATTTACATCAAAGTGTAGCAGCCTAAAGCTTGAAACTTTGATCAAAGCCGGTGCTTGAAGTAAAAGTAAATAGCGGGAAATTTGAAAAATCCATGGCATTTTTACAGCATCTTCTGGACGATCGCCTTCACAGCCGCTCTGATCATTGCAGTCTGGATGATATCGCACGTTTGGGAAAAATACAAGCGAAATCCGGTCATTATGACGTTCCAACCTCTGGAAACGAAAACTAACGAAATACCATTTCCAGCCATAACCATCTGTAACATGAACAAGATTCTCAAGAGTAAAGTTACGTCGTTTGTCAAGTAAGCCGAAAGTGTTCTTCTCTTCTCAAAACCGACTTCAAAGAAGCCTTGGATGGAGCTTATGATGGATCTAGTATAAAATATTGTTATATTTTTCTTGTACCTCAAAAGGCAAGCTCACCACTCAAACAACCCCGAAGAACTTCGTCGAGCCCGTGAAAACCTCTTGTACACGGACCACATTTGCTCGTCCTCGGTCAGTTTCGCAAGGAGATTCAACTACTCGATGGGAAAAGGGAATCTGTCTCCAGGTCTGCTGAGCAAAGTGACTTTGCTCAAAGAACGCGATTCTCAAGACGTCCGAAGGTTTTATAGCAAAGTAAATAACATGGAAGAAAATCCTCGAGAGCCTCAAGCCCTCCGATTTTCCCAAGATTACGAAACACGTGTTGTTTGTTCAAGCTTTTGATACTTGTTCTACCTTTGCTTGCAGTATGCCCAAAAATGTGAAGACATGGTTCCGCTGTGCATGTGGCAAGAAGATCCGATGAATTGCTCCGAAGTATTCGTGTATCAAGAAACAGACTATGGCGTTTGCTGTACCTTCAACATGATGCCGAAACAGCTGTTGTATCGTAATTACTATGAGTGAGTTTCATTAGTTTTGCTGTGGTATGGGCAAATATTGAAGTTGATAATATCAACTTGATATATTGTAGAGAACATGATGCTGCCGAGGACGGAAACTCAACCGAAGAACTACTTCAAGACTGGAAGGGTTGGGAGTGGGAAGGCGACAATATCCTGGAACAAGGAACAGTCTACAAGGGCGAATTTCCCAGAAGACAACAAATACCCGGCAAAAGCCTAGGCTTGTCCATCCTTCTAAATCCTGATGTTCACGAGTACTTTTGTACTACTTCCGACAGCGTTGGATTTCGGGTAAAAATAGAAAGTTATGGCTTTCAGTAGTGTCCCCAGAGTCATGTTGTTAAATTGACAGGAAGAAAGCCATGTGTAATATAGCTGGACGTGGTCGAATTGGTAGCTGCCGACGTCCGAAATAACAAGACAGGCCTGAAATAAATGGATTCTTGGTTCTTTTTTATAGGTGCTGGCTCACGCTTCGATTGATATTCCCCGAGTTGTCGACTTTGGCCAAGCCATTCCACCCAATTCTGAAGTTTTCATCAACGTCAAACCTAAAGTGACTGTGGCGGATGAAAAGATACAAGGATTTGGTTTGGTGAGCCAAGGAGATTTCTTGGTATTGTTGTTGCTGGGCTGGGACTACGGACAATTTTGTAATTGGTTTTTTGATGATTTTGTAGGATCAAAGGCAATGCTACTTTAGTGACGAGTTCAAGCTTCTCTTCTACTCTTATTACACGTCGACTAATTGCTTGATGGAATGTTTTGCCAATTTGACATATGAGGAATGTAACTGCACCTCCTATTACATGCCACGTAAGGTGTCTCTGGGGAAAGTAGGAATTGGTAAACAACATTATGAAAAATATCTCATTTCAGGAGACGCTTCAAGACCACTGTGCTCAAGAAAGCAATTTGCGTGCTCTGCGGGAATCAAAAAGAGTATGGAAGCTACTAAAAGAAAAATATGTTGATGAAATTCAGCTAATGGGGGTTTTGGTGTTGTAGAAGAAATGATTACCAAGGGCTATGGGACCATGTGCAATAAATGTTTGCCTACTTGCACGGAAATAAGGTACGAGGCGGAAATATCGACGGTGCCGTTGCAGGACCCGCAACATTTGTGGGAAGGGATGAAACCGTCGCCAAAGTGGTAATACTTGAAGTTGCTGGCATTCGTAGAGCTGATGGTGGATAATTGAGACTGACGGGTGGTGATGATGGATATAAATTCGGATTTTGCACAGGGCTAGGACTAACGCTTCGATCGTTCATATCTATTTCGGGGAAGAATCAGCGACGGCGAGATTGAGGACCGAGCTGTATGGGTTGACGGATTTGCTGGGTGAGTTGAGAAAGAAAGTCCGGTTGTGGGTGATAAGAGGCTGCAGAGGATGTTGATGTTATTGGTTCTTGTTCTTGTAGCAAACTTTGGAGGTCTTATGGGACTGTGTCTGGGGTTCAGTGGGATGAGTCTCATTGAAATATGCTACTTTCTTACAGTTAGAGCTGTGTTTAGGCACTACAGACACAAGTATCAAAAATCTTTGCATTAGGCAGTGATGATGGTAAGATTTCTGGAAAGAGAGATGTTATTGAGATATACAATGATTTCTTATTCGGAATCGGGATATTGGACCTGGATGTCGAAACCAATAAGTCCTTTAGGACAAGTATTACATACGAATACGAAAGCTTGTAGAAATGAATCGCTAGTCCTAATTAGTAACATCCGGAGAATAAACCTTAATCTCTAAATCGGTTCTTGACTATAGTAGACCTTG
This sequence comes from Sphaeridia pumilis, assembly GCA_034698345.1. Taxonomy (NCBI): domain Eukaryota; kingdom Metazoa; phylum Arthropoda; class Collembola; order Symphypleona; family Sminthurididae; genus Sphaeridia; species Sphaeridia pumilis. The sequence goes on from JAQGBJ010000184.1 coordinate 13,906, forward strand.
CATTTCCTTCATAAAATCAGCATATGCATCGTCTTTACTTGGACCGGCTTGTTGAACTGGTGGTGGCTGAGGCTTGGAAATGGTTGGAGGATGAGATCTGTGACCTACAAATGGAATGGAAAGACAAGTTAGTGATAACAAATCGAGAAATCTGTATTGATTTGTGCCAATTTGGGGAGACGCTAACCTGATTCCTGGCCAGAAGCTTTGTGAGTTTTAACAGCCACAGGGACGAACCTCGTGACGTCCGCAGAAAGATTCCGGATTTGAGGTTTTGCACTGATGACTTCCGCTTGGCGCTGCTGGCCTTGTTGCTGAACCCCTGTGTTGCCGGCATACATGCTTGGTCTGAACCGTGGTCTGTTGGGAGGAAACCCGTAGGGTGGTCTGTTACCCATGGGTGGCTGTGACATTCGATAGGGTGGAGGTACTCTGGCCCTTGGATAACCCATGCCGGGTGGTGCCATAGGTATACCTGGAGGTGGCGGTGGCTGTTGGCCGTAGAATTGTATCCTGTTTGGTGCTGGGATGTTTGCAGGTACCATGGGTGGCTGCGGTATAGGAGCTGCTGTCTCCCCTGTTAAGCTTGGCGGAGTGGGTAACGGGATCGAAACATCTGCTGCTGCAACGGGAGTGGAACTTGGTACCTTATCGGTACCAGGTGGCTGAAGGTCCTCTTCCATGGTCTTAAATTCTTCCTCAACTTCTTTCATGAACTTATCCAGATCATCAAAGTGAACACCTTTCCTTTGGGCTGTGTCGCCTTCGGCTTTTTTAGCTTCCGTAGAAATGTTGGCAGCTGAATCAGGTTCATCTTCTTCATCACTTGATAGATCAGCAGGGGGACCAGGTGGCACTCCGGGTGCGTCAGTGTCAACATTCAGCATATTTTTCTTTAGAATACCAGAAGGTTCCCGAGTTGGCTCATCGGGCAGAGGAATATCAGATATCGAAGGAGCGTCACTGGATGGAAGAGGTATGTCTTCAACGTCGATTGATTCTGCTTGCTTTACAGCTTCAAAATACTGAATTCTGTGGAAGCGACGACGCTCGTAGTCATTTTCAATATTTTTCAGCTCGTTCCATGTAGTGGGGTCTTCTTTTTGCTACCAAAATCAACTCAAAATAAACTTCTCCGATTTGATCGCAAAACCAAGTAGTAATTAATTTGCAACTCACATATAGCTTCATGACTCTGTCAAGTGTTTCACGAAGCTTCTTCCTTTTGTCTTTGAGTACTTTCTCAGCCAACGGTGGTGGGTTAACCGGGTCATATTCAATCTCATCTAGCTTATCCAGCTCCTGGATGATCATTCCCGGATCTTTGCCTTTCAGTACCGCAGTTCGCACCAACAGCCTCTGTTTCTTGTTCTTTTTCAACTCTTTCTTACGGGCTTCTTTTCTTGCTTGATCCGTCGGGTTCATGAACTTCCCCGACTTCGTCGTAGAGACTGATCTTCGTCCCATGATGATTCTAAAGGATAATATGAAGTGAATCATGATTAAATTACAAACCCAGAAAACATGGTTAGTTAGTGTAAACTAAGACTGTATTGTGTACATACCTCTTAACCACAAGGGTTTCAGGAACTAAACCTACACCGTATTTCAAATTAAATACCGCAAATCGTTACAAAATTGAAAAAATTCTCGTAATTTTTCTGAAGTTGTTTACATCCGTCGATTTCCTCTCTTTTTCTCTTACAAAATTTGAACATCATTCATTTCGCGCCAATGAAAATCACGAGATCTACACTCGATGGTCTTGCGCCATCATTCAAAGCAGTAGGCCATTTTGGGTTGTGGTGCACTCACATTGAGCCAAAATATTTTGCAGTTAATTTTTGCAGAATTTTGAAAAAATCGCTTCGTTGGAATACCAAATAAAATTATCTGCAAAATGGCCGGCATCGTCAACAAGGTCACACCCTTGCTCCAGCGTAAGTTGTACCGATAATTTGTTCTATGTAAAATCAGTTGGTATATTTCAATCAATTTCAATCTCAACATCAATTTATCAGAGAAAAACTGCAAACTGAATTGAGTGAAGTCTTGAAGTACGTGTGTATAACTCTCTTTTCTGTTTTCAGAATGGGTAGCCCACACCGGCCCCAAGGCCCAGTTGTTCTGGAGGTACGCCAAGGTCGAACTGGCTCCTCCAACCCCAGCTGATATTCCCAAGGCTTTCAGCGGACTTCGTAGCGCTATTTCCAACTTGAAATCAGGCCGTTACAAGCAATTGACCGTCAGGGTAAGCTGAATTGTTGTCTGCAGTTGTTGTTACGTAATCTAAATTTTCCAGGGATGATTGCTAATGTCCACCCATTCTTTTGGTTTGCAGGAAGCTTGGTTGAACACCGTTGTCGGCGTCGAAGTTGCCATGTGGTTCTTCATTGGTGAATGCATCGGCAAAGCGCACCTTCGAGGATACAAAGTTTAAGCTGCCTAGCTCGCTATTAAGTTGATTTCGTCTATCATCAGTGATGTTCTAAATTGTAGTCCATGCTAGCGTGTAAAGAAGAATAACCTGCGTTTGTTGATTGCGAGTAAAGCCGCTGGTGCTCTATCTCAAAATATGTGTGCTGATTCTTTGGTGGTGCACTTTGTGCCCGAAAGTTTAATAGCATTCATCAAGTCAACAATTCAAAAACAATATATATAATTCGAACAGTCTTATCTGGATCTATCAGCTACAACATACTACACCGTGTAACAAAACATGTTTTCATAAGCCTTTACAATTTTAAGGCTTCAGTCATCAACGTTTATCGTGCGAAAAAAGAACTTATTTGGTTCATTGAATGGAAATAGTTGGAGTTGACAACGAACTTGGAGCGTGTTACTATTGCTGGAACATTATTCATGCCCTTATGACAAATGCTAGAATTTACATCATGGGCATGCCATTCACCGGAGGAAACATGGGAGTTTCAAGACCGATTTTTTCTTTGATTTTAACTTGAACTTCAGCGGCTTTCTTCAGAGAAGATAGCATCATCATTTCCTGGAAGGACTTGGCATACTGCAAAGCTTTCGTTATGTATTTAACAGCTGCATCCAAGTTTCCCCTGTAGTGAAATAAAAAGATCAACTTTCAACTTCATAATTTCATGTACTGAAGGGCATGTGCCTCCAATATTTGTTAGTAAGTCACTTACACTTGTAACTGAAGCGTCCCTAGCGTCTCGTACACGAATTCATTTCTGTCATCGAGTTTTAAACCGGCTTCCAGGGAATCGATTGCCTCCTGCACATTGTTGGTCCGCTGGAATTCAGCCATTGCTGCAAATAGGAATGAAATTAACAACATTTCATTTTCACAACTTTTTGGCACTGCTGGGCTTCTTACGTACCCTTGTGGACTAGGATAGAAGCATTTTTAGGCTCGATCTTTAAAACTATATCAAACTCTTTGTTCGCCTCCGCATACCGGTGATTTTCAATCAGGATCTATACAGAAGAAATGAACGAGAAGTTAATATATGCATCTTCACAGAACCAACAAGATAGATATTTCGAAACATTACCTGGCCATACAAATTATGCACATCCGGTGAATCAGGATATCTTCGGACAAGCTTGATAAACTTCCTCATAACGTCTTCTTTGCCGTCGTAGTTATTTTCAGAAACATGTTTTCTGTAGAGAATGTACTGATGACTAGCTGCTGCCAATGCAAACTCAGGACATAAATCAGCAGCTTTGCCTAATTGCTGCACGGCTTCGTCCAAGGCGCCTTTGGTTAGCAATACTTGTCCTCTATGATGGAAAACATCCACATTATCAGGTGTGAGTTCCTCTGCTTTCTCAAAACACTTGGCGTAATCATTGTTGTCTTCTTGCAGGGCATAGAACGATGCCAATTTGACGTAAGCTGCTGCTCGAAGCTGTAAATGATGTTCTGCAGTCAATACCTGTGCTTAAGTGTTTGAATACAAATACACGCGTGGTCTTACCTCGTTTGATGCACTGCTTGCTTCAGCAACTTTCAGAAGGTCTTCCGTTGTTCTATCCTTACAACCCCACAGAAACAGAAAAGTTCCTCTCAAATGTAACGCTTCTAGCAGGTCCTTGGATGTTGGATTTCCTTCGATTTCTGCAGTACATAGTTCGATGATGCTATCATAGTCTTTCTCCCTCAATTTCTTCATAGCCGTTTTGTAAGGGCTGTAACAACAATGAAAAATTTACAGACCCCTGGATGATCAACTACAAGAGCCATGTTAACTTACCTAGACGCCAAGCTATCGATGCCGTCCATATCGCTGTCACCCGCACCATCTTCTACAGAAGAATTCCATGCCTTCGTAATGGGGTCGTTATAAAATGATCGTAAGAACGCATTGACACTGTGATGGGATGGAGCGACTAACTTGCGATTTTTCAGCAATGAAGCAGCAGCTTGTTCCCCCAAACTTTTCAGAATATCATCTGCCAGCTGAACGCTCGACTGCGAAGTGAATTGCTCCAGTATACAAACGGCTGTGACGTCCTCCAATGCTTCGTCCAAGAACCCAGTATGGCGGTATGCTTTGGCTCTTCTAGTCAAAGCTTTGATATACTTAGCATCCAATCCTACGGCAGCTGTACATTCCTTGATGACACCGTTGTAGTCTTGCTGCAATATTAAAACATTTTAAAACTCTTAACGGGGAGCTAATCCATCCGAGAAATGATTCTTAATTCAAATTACCAATTTTTCGAGAACTGCAGCTCGGTTCTGGAACAGCATCGCCAGTTGCTTCTTGTCTGCCGGTGTTTCTTCTTCAATTGCCTTTGTATACAGGTCTAGTGCTTCTTGAAACTTGTTATTTTTGAACATTTCATTCCCTTCATCTTTCAGTTTCAGGTATACAGGCTTGAGAGGGTCATCCTTCGGCGGTGTAGGGGCAGCAGTTTTAGAACTCGGCGTTGATGTTGTTGAGGCTTTCTTGGCTCCAGGTTTCTTTGATTGATCCAATGATGGCTGCTGTGTTGACCTCCACCACCAAAATCCACCAAGTCCCAGTATCAGAACTGGAGCACCGATGAGTAAAGCAAGTTGCCACTTGGGTAAGTCATTGTCACGACTGAGAGGGTTGAGCTTTTTCAATTCTGTACCGAATTTGGATAATGACATTGTTGATACGCGCTAGCGTAGGTGGTGGTTGATGTCACTGAAGAAACGAGCGGCTCAGATCAGATGATGGAACTGCAAAACAAAACATTAGGACTTGTACTGGTCATTGTTAATCACCCTTGCGAGCACCCATGAACTTGAACACATTCCAAACTAAACCTCTAATCAGCAGACTAGGCTCACATCATCATAATGTTCTGGCACGAGCTCGCGTTAAATAATTAGCACCTTAGAATTCATCTACACGGCTAAAATCACGTATCGTTTCGCCTTCCATAGAACCGCTGTAAGCCGGTCCTTAGAACGATTTCACATACCATCATCATGAAGAAACTAATAATTTAGACAGCTACAAAAATCTATAACCATTTTCACAGACTTCAAAATAAATCACCAGTAAAAGTCCGGCTAGTTACTACGACAATACTACGACAATATAATTCCGAAAAAGAAAGACGTCCTGAAAATCAGCCTTGACCGACTTCTGGTAGCCCTCGGAGGGATTCGGGTATACAAACTCAGGATGATCGATACACGGGTAGCTGGAGTTCGGTGAAAACATCAGAAGTCCACGTAATATTATCAAATACTGAAATCAATCGAAGACTAAGAACTTACTGTGCACCTTAGTTAGTATCCAATTGCAATCAACAGTAAGCAATGCTGTATCATTTCGGAAACGGCCCTAACTTCCGACAGAATCTGAAAGAAAAAGAAACAAATTGTACGAAATCTACTTGATTGACTCTTTTCCAGTTGACATGTCACGCAAGAAGCCCTCATAAGATTCAGCTTACCTGTGGTGATTTGACGAGACAAAGCTGTCAGCCGGAATCGAAACTGGTTGATTTATGCGATTAATGTTTAAACGATTTGATTACTATTAAACCTTAATCTACCGACGATGGAAATTCTGGTTTAATTAAATACCAACCGCACGCATTGCGACTGACCCGAGTGTGTGTTGTGCAAAAAGAAACACTTCACTCATGGAACTTCGATTTCGATCCAAAAATTCTCGAGTACAAGCATCATCAGTCCGTAACGTCCAAGTCAATATGCCATGGATTCATACGGCAGAAGAACCAAAACACCTCTGCACGTCATTATACGGATGGCGTCAAACCAAAACACGTGGAAATGGCAAAAAGTTTCTCATGCTTCGAGTCAAAACAAAAAGGTTCGAAACATTATCGCGAAATGTTTAACAATTCTATAAATTTTGGGAATCCAAAACTCTGACAGGTAAGCCATCTTTAAATTTTGACAATAGCGTCCAGTTAAGAAGCCGTTCTTGAATAATGAAGTTTGTTTTCGTTTGTCATTTTTCAGAAATTCATGTAAATACTTAATTCGCGATTTGATGGCTCATGGCGAGGGCAAGATACTACCGTAGCTCATTGGTCAAAAGGTTCTTGGACGCTTGGCCCGGAAAGAAGTACTTGGGTCTATACCGGTTCCTGCCCATATTCTTTGGATTGGGTGCTGCATTGGAGTTTTCAATGATCAACTGGAGAGTTGGAGAGACTAATTTCTGTATGTCATCAAATAGATCAGAATATCATTCTGAATGCCAAACATTGAAGTAGAACATGTCGGATTAATATGTCTTTCGTTTTCATGTAGACCGAACATTTAAGAAGAAGAAGGCTGAAGAAATCGTTGAAATCCTGGAACGTGGAGTACCGTTGATTCGAAGGTAGTTCAGTTGATTGGTTCTGACTGAGTCCTGAATCAAAATTGCCAGTATGCCTGCTGGTGTCTCGTGGGGTGCGTACCTGAGGTTCTTCTCGGCAGCAATGTTTTCCATGTTTGCCGGAGCTCAAGTGGTCCACTATTACTACGACCCTCTGAAGGATCTGGAAGACTATGTTGAAGAAGTTAGAAAGAGACATGTGGCTTCAGCTCTTGTGAATGCTAAAGCTGAATCAAAGTCTTGACGTTAACCATTCAGTGCTATGCTAGTCAGGAAAAATTGTAGTTTTACTTTCTTCGAGTTTTACAGTAAAAACCATAAATCCTTAGCATTGTAACACTGTTCATTCTGTTTTAAGACAATCATAGTTAGTATGTATAAATACAGTATGTATAGATTTGAGGACAAGCGATTCTACTACTTGAAAATATCATGAACACCTCAGTTAAGCCGAATCACCGGTAGTTTCATTGATACTCATGTTACTCAGAAGATCAACATCAACAGCACCCTGGTTACAAGCATCGTATTCTTGCATACTGTCAACTTCCACAGCCGGGACTCCGGCAGCTAGCATGCCGATCTTAGATAGTTGTAAAAGTAATAGCCGCTTTTGAGCGGAAATTCCGTCCCCGTTGGCAAGCTTCAATAGGGTGTTTGCAGACTTTTGGGTTTCTCCTAATCTGGCCTCTAGATGCCATAACATTTCTGGGTAATTACGCAAGAAATTCTTCAGCTTATCCACAGCGACACTACGCAAAAACTTGGTGTACAACTCTTCATATCGCTTCTGTTGCAAAAACCATTCAAAAGTAAGCTCTGCGAATTTATCAGTCTCATACTTTCTGAAATAGTATTCTAGCTTTTCATAATCCCCCTTCTCGACGCAAATGACAATTAGCAGACTATAATCTCGATATTTTTCAGCCAACATTATGGCCCTATCAATATCTTTCAAAGAGACAAAGTTCTTCAAAAGTTCAGATCGGACCTCCTCGAACCGCTTGCGACGTTCGTTGCGTTCACTGCTTGTGATAATTGTAGTTAGATTCCTTTCTAAACCTCCCAGGATAATCTCAGTAAAGTCTTCAAGCTCCTTCAAGAGTTTGATACGAATGCCTGCATCATCTGTTACTTTGATACCGTTCGTAACGATGATCTTGGTTTGCTTTAGAAGGCTGTTGAGGGTCCCTGGTTCCACTAACCAATGACGAGTCTCGTATGCCGATGATGGGTGATCAGGAACTTCTAGTAGATTTACTCTAACAGCGTTAATCTTATCTTGCAATTGAGATGGAATGTCCAGAAAGGCCTTCAGAAGGATCTCGTTCATCTTGCTGACAATCATTGGCATATCTGACGGAAGTGCTGCATTTAGAACCCCATCTTCGTACGCGAGGAGAGATTTGATGAAATAGTGAATTAAGGACACATCCTTGAAAAACTGCTCGTTGACGTTCAAGTGGGATGAACGAACACAAGGGTCGTGGTTGGATCGGTATGAAACCACCATCCTGATAGCAGCGTCAATGTGCTTGTAATAATGTGCTCTAGAAAAATGAGAAGATTTCATTAAGTTTCATATCGGAGCGTTTCGAGAGGTGTACAATTAAAAGTAAACTTACTCTCCAAGAAGCTGAAAAACTGCAAGGGCAAAGCCTACTTTTTCGTAATTGTTGTACAGGATCGAACACGTGGAATGGACATCTTCATTAACAACAACTCGTGTCAGCTGAAGTGGGAAACAAAAAACGGTTAGACAACATTCAATTGACTGCTACTGCGAAATACATACAATATGAATTCATATACCTGCTGCAAAATTTTCACATTGCTCAAAAAGCCGAAGTAAAGTTCTAAAGCTTCCTTCTTGGAGTTTAAACACCGAAAAATATTCTGCTTCGAACGATATCCAAGTAAGTCAGACTCAACACTGCCGTAACCACCGCCACGCGAGTCTGTTGGTGGTGAATCGTTCACAAGCTTCTCACACAAGTTCAACACAATCAGGTCTATTGAGCTGTGTGCTGTCCATTCAGAACCCAAGTCTGGGAAGATCGTTTGCAGTATGCTCTCACATTCTGAAGTTCTTTTACCAATGAACGCTAAGAATGCAAGTTTCAATCGGTTAACGTTGTCGTCACTTTGCATGGCATCGCTGAAGTTGTACTGTGTGACGTCGGCTACGAGATTGTCTGGGACTTTGATAGTTTCGACCAGTCGATTATCCCTGGAGAAATGTCAAATAAAAGCCGGTTATCCTTGGAACCCGTGGCGAATACAATTTGACAGGCAGCCTTTTAACGAGTACTTACAGTAAAGTATTGCCAACGTTTACACGAACAGACAAGATTCCATATTTTGGGTTGAAAACGGTGAGTGTGTTATCAGTGACTTTCCCAAATCCCAAAAATGGTCCACCAGATGAGCCAGCAGCAAGAGCATCACCTTCATCGATCTCGCCTACGTATCAAGATAGAAGCAAATTCATTGAAAATTGCATGTCGTAACCCCCGCAACTGCTATACTGAAATCTTGAACTTACCCGAAGTGAACACCATCATCTCAGAATTCAGCATACAATAGTACGTCGACGTCACAAGCAGTCTCCAGCTGAGTAAATCATTGTTACGATTATCATCATCATCAACTAGGTACGGGGTAGTGTACGATATGGGAATAAACGATTCGTTCGCGATTTCATTCGGTTTCACGACAACTAGAAATAGAAACGACATTCAGTTCCATCAATCAACCATAATGCCAAACGAGTGGCTGCTTGGTGATAATAGCTCAAAGTTAAAAGCCTATTACCGACTCCGTAGTGCACAACAGGACTGTTCTCAGATGGATCAAAGCAAGCTACAAGAACTGCAAGATCAGAATTGGGTTGCACGTCCACGTCCAAACACATAATCTGAATTCGGCGGCTTTGATCTACTTTCTGTCTCGCACTCTATGAAGACAAAAACATATGAGTTACGTTCATACCTTTATAAGGTGCACATGGGTGTATAGAGAGATTCATGCCATACAAAGACGCTTTCAGCAAAGAAGTTCCGAATGCATGGTTCCAAGTTTGTCGAATTGACGTGAACAAGTTCTGCTCCTGTCATTCCCCAAGTCTGGATGGTGCTTCCATGCAAAATGTAAACTTGCGGGTTTCTCCTCCCAGGTTGCGACGGGTCATCTTTAGAAATCGGAACAGCAACTCTTGCGCGTTTCTAGAAAAGTTGAAAATTTCAGCATGTGATGGCTTCTGCTTCGCCTTCAAGTGTTATGCACTCGAGGGTAAACTTACGTTTTCACCACTTGCCGACATAGGAATGGGGTTAAACAGCATATTTGACATTTTACGTCCAATGCCTCCCAACCAGCCTTTTGAGAGTATAACCGGAGAGCAGGTCACTGAATACTTCTTCCCACCAGTACAATGAGTCTTGATCAGTAGAATTGTCGAAGTTGTGGTTGTTAATATGCAACCGTGAGGCCACAAAGAATACAAGGATTCACATTCCTGCCCCTATAGTACCAAAATATTTTTTACTTCATCACTGAAGAACTAGAAATAATCTCACAAGGAAAGCAATACTTACAGGAATGTCGGCACTGATGGTGACTGTACCCGAGTCGTTAGAAATATTCGGCCAATAAATGATCTGTCCTTCAGGCGAAACAGCGATACACGAAGGTGCATTGGTTCCGGAATCTCCGGAAGCCAAGATACATACAAGCTGTGCCTGATGGTCCAATTCGCTAGTGGGCAGGATCAGTTCACGGCATAGAATCACATTGTTTCTCTTTGATTCATTCCCAAAGCTGTATTTCCACACATAGAGTTTCCGCCCGGCCACAAGCCAGGACCAGCCATTGGGATCAACTCGGCTAGAGACTTTCTGATTCCTGTCTATTAACAAACAAAACAAGTTAGAACGAAGGTTAGAATGGAAATGACATGGGTTTCCAATGTTTCAAAACACCACGAACCTGAAACTTGATGCAACAATGATCGCACCATTGTAGGTAGTGGTGCTCCATATCCCTCCAATGTGAAATTTGACCGTTCACTCAAGATAATGTCTGATGACGGTTTCTTGAACCTATACCAAAAGAATAAAAATCTCAGGTATATTTTCATAATCAGATCAAAGCTCGGAATAATGAGACGGTTACAAATCACATGATCTTACGAGCTAGAAGTGTTTCCAGTTTGCGAAATATTGATACTGTTTGTCGGCGAAGGATTTGCTGATCTCCAGCCGAACGTGCTCAAGGACGTGTCCATCATATATTTACGAAAATAAATTAGCTGACCTCAAATTCTGACCCAATCCAGTTACAAGATAAAAATTAATGATACTTGCACTTCAAATTTTGTCTGGAACACTAACCGGCATGAAATCGTCAGGCAGTCAATACAAAACATCGCACATTTTGGCGGCTAAGCAAAACAAATGTTCAAATAATCGCGCCTTTTAGACAGCACCATCTCTGGAGCTCGATTGTCACCATTTGGGGGAAGAACATGCATTTGCGCCACTGCGGCATGAAGAGAAGTTCAGGTTTCAGTGCGTGCTCGTGGAACAGGCTGAGTAGATGTCTGGTGAAGGTGTGGGAAAAATCCCAAAAATTAATTGAAAATCTTGATAAATTTCAACCTTTAACGGCACATCTGCATCTGGTAAGTTAAAGTTTCCTTCAAATTTTCAATTCCGGAGAAAATACGCGCTTTTTGAGTTAAAAAACTCTGATTTTTGAACCGGCCTATGGTTCACGTGTGTAGTGTGTAGTACAAGGTGCAGACCGGCATAGAGATTTCAGTTTTTCCAAAGTTCAGCAGTTGTAGCCTTCACTTTTCACTAGTTCAGGTTAATTCACTAGGATAAAAATGATCAGCTTCGAAATTAATTATCCCGAAGTTCATGACTGTGGCAGCTGCTGCTCCACGGGACGACTGAATCTCGGATATGCTTCACCCTGCTACCTGAAAATTTTAGTTTTTAAAAGATCTTGGATCTTCGTAAAAAGTATCGAGCAAAGAACTGACACTTCCGTTTGGTGTCTGTTTCAGGGTGAAGCAATCCTTTGATCAGTCGTCTCAGGTTCAGCTAGAAGTTAGTTTCTTGAACCTGTTGGCTGCGCTACGCCGCCACCACTACCACCGCCATGCCGCAGAACGAGTACATCGAGCTCCATCGCAAACGGTATGGGTACCGTATGGATTACCATGAACGGAAGCGGAAGAAGGAAGCCCGTTCCGCCCACGAGAGGTCCGAAAAGGCTCAGAAACTTCGCGGTATCAAGGCCAAGCTGTACAACAAGCAACGGCATAATGAGAAGATCCAGATGAAGAAGAAGATTCAAGCCCATGAAGAGAAGCAGTCCAAGACGAAGACCAAGGATGATACCATGAAAGAAGGCGCTATTCCAGGCTACCTGTTCGATCGTGAAGAGCAAAGCAGAGCCAAGGTGCTGTCGAACATGATCAAGCAGAAGAGGAAGGAGAAGGCTGGCAAATGGGATGTTCCGATTCCGAAAGTCAAGGCTCAGGCTGAATCTGAAGTGTTCAGGGTCATTAGGACTGGAAAGACCAAGAGGAAGGCGTGGAAGCGGATGGTCACCAAAGTCACCTATGTTGGAGAAGGATTCACCCGGAAGCCGCCCAAGTTTGAGAGGTTCATCCGGCCCATGGGACTTCGGTTCAACAAGGCTCATGTCACTCATCCTGAACTCAAAGCTACCTTCCAGTTGCCCATCATTGGAGTTAAAAAGAACCCTAGCTCTACTATGTACACCTCTTTAGGAGTTATAACTAAAGGAACAGTAATTGAAGTTAACGTTAGCGAGTTAGGTTTAGTTACAAATACTGGTAAAGTTGTTTGGGGTAAATATGCTCAAGTGACGAACCATCCTGAAAATGACGGGTGTATCAATGCCGTACTTCTAGTGTAGATTCAGTGACTATTTTTGTATAAAAGCAGACTCTTCTTCCCACAATAAATTTCGATCTTTCAAAAGTTGTGAATCTCTATGCCGGTCGACCAAAAAGCAAAGCGCGCTGAGCTGAGTATGATCTGCGAAAATCTATAATGTTTTGTTATCGCTTTTAAGGTTACACCATGCAGATCTTCGTGAAGACCCTGACGGGCAAGACCATCACCCTTGAGGTCGAGCCATCCGATACCATCGAGAATGTCAAGGCTAAGATCCAAGACAAGGAGGGTAAGTTACACCAAGATTCATAGATACTAACGTCACAAACAAGTTTCGTAGCTTAATTGTTTTGTTGCCTTACAGGAATCCCTCCAGATCAACAGCGTTTGATCTTCGCCGGTAAGCAGCTTGAGGACGGCCGAACTCTTTCAGACTACAACATCCAGAAGGAATCTACCCTCCACTTGGTGCTCCGGCTACGTGGTGGTGCCAAGAAGCGTAAGAAGAAGAATTACACTACTCCCAAGAAGATCAAGCACAAGAAGAGGAAGGTCAAGCTCGCCGTATTAAAATATTACAAGGTATTGTCTCTTATTGATCATTCATTATACGCAATCGAGGATGCGATCTGGTCTAAAATGTTCACATTGTGGTTTTTTTCAGGTTGACGAAAACGGCAAGATCCATCGTTTGAGACGCGAGTGCCCATCTGAAACTTGCGGAGCCGGCATTTTCATGGCCCAGATGGAAGATAGGCATTACTGCGGAAAGTGTGGAGCTACCTATGTTTACAAGAACCCATAAGCATCATGCAGTTTTAACCCCGTGTTATTTTACACAATAAATTTACACAGTTGAATCGCTGACTCGTTTTTTCTACTTCTGTTATTGCTTCTGAAAGTTGAAATTCTGATTTGAGATTCTATGAATTCCTAAGTTTTATGATATTGATTAGCAGAATATGAAATCGACAGTAACAAACAACCAGCTGTGCATCCGAGGCTTTCAACTAAGAACATGTCAGACTTGAATCATAATCATCCAATTGCATTCAGATTTTGACAGTAAACAATGAATTTTTTCAAAGCGGCGGTCTACGAGCGAACCAATTCATCCTGTGCAATTGGTCAGGCTAGAGGGGACAGAAGCCCATTCAATTCAAGCCCTCAATGAACCGTTTATAGCAGACATGAACCAGGCTCCTCCACGTATGCACTCTCAATGAGAACTTACGGCAACTCGCCGCATGGCGTTCAAATCGAATTTGCCGCCGCTCGTATATCATGTGATTGTACGGACGGCCGTATGCTCTGACTGCATTGCTTGATCCGGCGAGTTTCTTTACAGCAGCACGCCGCTAGAGTGAACAGCTCTGTGAAATTTTCCAACATGGTACGTGAATTTCTCGTAATTTTTGAAATAATTTTTCTAGTTTTTGGAAACATTTGTGATGAAGAGAAAAGCATTAGTGAGTTGTGTCGGTGTTTTACTAAAATTGTTGATTTGTTTGAATTTTAGGGTCCGAAAAAGGATACTAAAGGTGCTTCAAAGGCACCAGCCAAAGCCCCAAAGAAGAAGGAAGGAGGAGGAGGAAAGGCCAAGAAGAAGGTAAAATACCACATTTTGAAACTTTTAGAGATCAAGTGTATATTTTGGAGCCGTAACTTGAGCTTTCGCGATGGTCTTCAGGGAATTCTCAAATTAGTTCAGAATTGTTAGAAGTTAGGGCTCCTAAGAGTAGAGCAGTCATGTAAAATTGAATTAGTAATCAGTCCAAATTGTTGAAAGAATGAATCTAACTTGAATTTGTTTTTGTGAGCGCAGAAGTGGTCCAAAGGAAAGACCCGTGACAAGTTGAACAACTTGATCCTTTTCGACAAGGCCACCTATGAGAAGCTCCTGAAGGAAGTCCCATCCTACAAGCTTATCACCCCCTCTGTAGTTAGCGAAAGGTTAAAGGTCCGAGGATCCCTTGCCAGGAGGGCATTGGAGGAACTTCTACAGAAAGGTGAGGAATTGATTATGAAATTACCGAGTTCTTGCTTCATAAGCATGTCTTTGGCGATGGATGGGATGACAAAGAGTCAGATGGTACATGGATAAATGTGGATGACTAACTCACAATTTTCTTATTTACAGGTTTGATCAAGCGTGTCGTGAAACACCGGGCTCAGCAGATCTACACCAGAACCACCAAGGCTGAAGAAGTCGCGGCGTAGATTAAGTCTTGATCCAATTTTAATCATTTTGTAACACAATGGCGAAAGATTGGTCATGAATTAAAAATTCTTACTAAAATGATTTTGTCTACTCTATTCTAGCTGTAACGACAGAGAAGGACAAAACTATTGGATATTATTTTGCTTAAGTTTACGAGAAGTAGGGACGAAACGAGGTATACGGCTAGTACAGGACAGAGACTTGCGTTTACGCATTGCAGGGCCATTAGATGAGGTTGAAGTCATTGCATTCCCGTCAGAGTTTTCTTCAT
This sequence comes from Sphaeridia pumilis, assembly GCA_034698345.1. Lineage (NCBI taxonomy): Eukaryota > Metazoa > Arthropoda > Collembola > Symphypleona > Sminthurididae > Sphaeridia > Sphaeridia pumilis. Next base: position 29,146 of record JAQGBJ010000184.1, read on the forward strand.
TGATGAGAGACTGGACTAAGGCTTCGGAATTATCAGACGTAAGAGTGGCAGGGTGTTTTGCTGGCTTTTCAGCTGTTACCGGTGCTTCATACTCAGGACCATCAAGCTTTTGGATCGTTGAAGGGTTTGTAGGACGTAATATGGATACAATTTCAGCTTCTTCAGTAATTTCAGTTTCTTTTACCGCAGGAGTTTTGGTCATCTTTTTCCTTTTGCTTCGACATTGTCTAGGAGTGTTGGGCGGAGGTCCCACAGGCTTGTAAGCCAGGGAACTGTCAAGAAAAGGGTTTAAGAATTCTGACCTATGCTTCCGGATCTTAGGTTTCTGGGTGCATGTTATGGAATTCGATTCTGAAGCTGATGTCTGAAGGGTTACAATAGGGAAGTCTCTGCTGAACTGATGCAGCCGTTCCTGGACTTGTTCTTCCAGTTTCAGTGACCTCCACGCCAGAAGTACAAGACGTGCCGCTGAGTACACTACGACCACCGAAAGGATAACCAGGCTAACGCAGTAGGCTGAACAGTCTGGCCAGGGAATGGAATCAAATTCGTCTTCAAAGAAAGAAGACATCATCGTTCTGGGCAGCTTTGGTTTCAGCTCTGACGGATCAACGTATGCATTTACATCAAAATCATTACTCCCGGATATTTTTTAGTTGTCTAATAGTAAAACCTCAAATTTTTCTTGCAGAGGTAGCCAAATCATGGCCAAGAAGCCAAAGAAGCCGTAGGTGAAGAAGGACAGAAGAAATAAGGACGTAATCACCTTGATATTCTCAGATAGGATGACCGAAGTAATTATGATCATAGCCACAATGTACGGACATAACGTAAAGAATGCTGCTACTATGAACGAGTTTCTAAATAGTTGTAAACCGTTTTTGGGGATCAATAGCATTCTTACTAGATAATGAACTTGAAAGGCTCAACAACTGATTGATATTTAGTGCCAAAATTGTTTATTTTCAGGTATCCATGACACAAAGTGTGTAAAGTCAGATCTTATAAAATATAAATGAAAGACTATTGGAGAAACTGCAGATCCTACAGATTAGTATCAGGCTCATGGAGGGTCTCATAGTCCTCACCACTGCCAGCAGTCCTTCGCGAAGAGTTGATTGAAATGGGATAACCAGGCGATTTCCTGAAGTACATGAAGATACCAACGCCAACCAAACCTACAATTACAAGCAACGCTATGCAAACGTAGAGAATAATAGTCGTCGTCGAAACGCCAGCGGCATGCCCTCGGATTGCGTCAGATCCGGGCTGATGTTCCAATACTTCCGTTTCTGAAACGCAAAGACCATTGGCAACCACCTTGTACCCTTCTTTACAAGCACATTTGTTGGTTTCAGTCACACAGCCTGCATTAGAAACGCAACGACCGCCTTCTTTAGCATTGCATGAAGCTCCGACAAGTCCGACACAGTCCTCCAATTTGCTATCGTACACGTACAAAGTCTGGCACTCGCAGCGGCCCTTGGAGCATTGAAATTGACCCTTGGGACCACATTCAGCTTCTTTGCCTTCACAAGCGGCTCCAAATGGTCTCTGGCAAGTGGAGGTTCCCTGATTTTCAAAGAATCCGGTATCGCAAAGGCACCGCTCGTCCTGGCAGTCGGAATAAGGCCCGCAGGCACTCGTGTCATGACAAGGACCTCCAACCTTACTCACACAAGTCATCTTGGAAGTGTCAAACCACTGGCTCTTCAACTGGCACCTACATTTCTTCTCGATACAGTAGAGGCCATTGGTACAAGCCTTGTATTTGTCGCAAGGAGCTTCGTAAGCCGAGATGCAACTACTCAAGGCTCCAGTACTGGCGAAGACGGTTCCAGGCGAGCAGACGCAGACTCCAGTTTCATTGGTGACCTTCAAGTTCTCATCGGCGCAAAAAGCTCCAGAAATACAGTTGTTTTTGACGCACTTGGTCCCAGGCTTGGCAGCGCAGTATGTAATGTTCATGAATTCGTCAGAAGTCAACCTCATAACCATTGGATGTTTTGGAACAGGGACGACTTCAATTTTGGGTTCATGGGTCTGAGGATTACAACTGCAGACGTTGCTGCGACATTCAAGTCTCTCCTTGCTCTTGGGGTCGACTCCACAGCTGTAGGTGTAGCCATAAGAACAGCGGCGCCCAACACCAGGAGTGCAACTTCCACTAGAATCCACTATCATCCCTGGAGGACATTCGCAAATTCCCTTTTCGGTGTTCATTATCTTGTCAGCATCACAGGAACAAGTGGATTCGGCAGTGGAGTACATGCTGTACCTCGAACGGCAAACAGTTCCTGGAGCGCAGAACCGGATACCAGTGGTTCCGCCACAAATCTTTCCTTGTCTAAGAGCGCAGGCCTGGACTTCTTGATCTGTTGAATTGGTCTTTTGTCCGGTATACACATTGGGCCCGAGGATGGACTTGACGAGCGTCACATTGGCCAAAATAGCTACCGATCTAGTGGGCTCACATTCACACTTGTTGTTGAGGCAGACGAGAGGGAGTGAAGAAACCGGATCCGTGCCGCAATCTGAATCAACCTTGCAAGAATCAGGAACTATCGAATGACATTGGCCGTCAGGAGTCAGTTGAAAGTTTGAGGGACATTCGCAAAGACCAGTCGAGTTGATGACCATGTTGGGCATGCACTTGCAAACTCCAGTCCAAGAAGCAATGGTCCGATAGACGCAGTAGGAGTTGGGCGCGCAAAATCCTCGCCCAGCGCACTTTTGACCTGGTTTCGGGGCACAGAGGGCCACTGAAGTGTTGTGGAGCTTGGAATAGCCTTGGAACCTCGGATTCTCAGTGTGGACGCCAGTGTTTGAAGTGACGACGGAAGCGTAGACAGAAGTAGCAGGGTCGCATTGGCACCTGCCGGCTATGCAAGCCAAGGGTTTCTTGGAGTCCAAGTCGATTCCACACGGCCGGTCCTCAGAACAAGTCTGGTTCCATATTGCTCCTTCGCAAATACCCGCTTCGTTCAACTGGTAGCCTGGAAGGCATTCACAAAGTCCGGTGGTGTTTGAAATCGCCGCATGTGGAATACATCTGCAGGTCCCAGTCCATGACATTTGAGAAATGTAAACGCAGTACGAGGCTGGTCCACAGAGTCCATGGCGAGCGCAAGGTAAATTCGGCTTTGGAGCACACAGTTCGGCGGTGAGGGCAAATAGCGAAGAGTTGGTGAAACCTCTGAATTCAGGATGAATTGGATCCACATTAATATCCGAAGTCTGGGCCGTGGCCCAGACTGAGATTTCAGGGTTGCATATGCATTTACCATCTCGGCAGATGAGAGTCGTGTTCGAAACGACATCACGGTCGCAATCAACATCCAATTCGCAGACTTCAGGTTTCCGGTAATCGCAAGAGTCAGTCACGTTGTCTCTGTAGTAGTTGCGTTCACATTCGCAGTAGCCAGTTGTGGCATTAAGTTTCTGGTTACTGAGGCAAGCACATTTGCCCTGTCTCGAGTACGTCCGAGTATAGTAACTTCCGTATCCTCCATAGTAGAGCGACCCAGAACCGGAAGTGACGGTGCAGCGGGAGCCCCAAGCGCAAATGTTGGTTCCTGGAGTGCAGTCAGCCTGAGGTTTGATGGCGCAAAACGTTTCGTTGGACACTCGCTGTTCCATTCCATCTTCGTAAGGAACTGATTCTTGGAACCCAACGCCATAGGTCGTAAGTTGACGGGTGACGAAAAGGCCAGTTTCGTTAATAACAGACCAGCGAGTCTTTCGTTCTCTTATGCTGTTTTCAGGGTTACAGCCGCAGGTTCCATTCACACATTTTGAATACGCAAGCCTGGTGGCAGCTGAAATCCCAGTCTCGGTCAAGGTTGGAAGTTGGCAATCATCGTCAGTTTTACAAGGCGTTTCCCAGTCAATGAAGCAGTCGCCAGAGTTTCGTTGGTGGTTGCCAAACTTGAAGTGCTTGGGGCATTCGCAAAGGCCGGTGATGTTGGACACTATTGCTTCAGAGCCACATTTGCAGTACTGTTTTACCCGAAGCTCGTCCCAGTCACAAACCGATCCAGGAGCACAAAGTTCCTTACGGCCCAGGCAAGCTTGGCCAGGTTTTGGAAGACAAGCCCTAAAGAAGCGATAGGAGCCGAACGAGTATGAAGTACCATTGGCGTCAGTCCTGGTCCAAGCGTGCGAGTTTCGAATCGTCTCCCAGATTGTCGTAGGGTCTTTGCATCGACATGTTGAGTTGGAGCACTCCAAGCCTTGTTCTTTGAAGTCCACGGAGCAGTCAGAGTCCACTTTGCAAGAGCCCGGAAGCTTAATCAGACACTCGCCTGAAATTGGATGTTCTTCATAGCCAGCGTTGCACTCGCAGCGGCCAGAGGTCAGATTCACCGAGCGGTTTGGAATACAGGTGCAAGTGCCGTTGTTGAGCGGCGTATCGTCTTCGTCGCTGTAGGCGTAGTAGGTCATGGTGGCGCTGGCGTTTTCATAGCGGCAGAAAGCATGAGGTTCGCAGGACTTGTGACAAGGCTCGCCGGCCTTGGGAGCGCAGATGGAGCTGGATTCCAAATAGTAGTAGCCATCGAATTCAGAGTCTCGGCCATTCAAGGCTACGGTGCTGAGGACTTTGGTGGGGTCGGAGCATTTGCAGAAGCCTGAAGTGCAGACGGTGTCGTTGCCAGTGTGGTGGACGTTGGGCGAGCGGCAGTCCAAATCGGAGGTGCAGGTTCGGTCGGTGATGAAGTGGCTGCGGGCGGAAGCGGCGTTGATGGATATCGAAACAAGGAAGGCTGCCAGAAGCCACAACTTCTGAAGTCTCTCAGGGCTCAAGGTCATGGTAAGACCTGAAATGGAACTTTAACAATTACTACCAATTTCAACCCCGATTCGAAGCTAGTAGTTTTAGATGTAACTTACCTTTGAAACGTGTTCAGATCTCAGGATTCTGTTCTAATGCCGGTTGATTTGCAGGTTCGCGTAATGACAACTGAACGGTTTGACATTCAACTGCAAAGTGAGAAAGCTGGCTGGAGCTGGAGACCTTGGAGTTGTAAATGTGATGGACAATTTACTGCATTAGGATGAGATGATCTTGAAGAAGACTATGATGATATGTTCGGGTCATCTCAAATATGCGGACATAAGAAGGAAGCCTTTGTTTGTGAGTGTTAGTAATATGGAGCTCATAACGAGAGATTAGTAACACTTCTAATAATATGTACTCACAGCTGCACATCACTTCTAGGAAAGGACTAATCTAACAATTTGTTTAATTGATAATGCGCTCGAGGAGAATAAGGCTTGAGGCTAAAATCAAAGATGACACACACAGTTGACACAAGATCAAGTCAACTGCGTTGTTGAGTTGCTTTTGAAACATATAGTGAAGAAGTGGAAGATGCCAAACGTTCTAATATTCAACATATGTGGATTTGATGGGCATTATTTTTATGTGTAAAGTCTATTCTGTAGAACAAACAACGGCTTTCCGAAGAAGTGACTGAGCCGAAGAAAAACAATAATCAAAATGGTTGACTTTTGTCAGCTTCGTTGGGATTGTGACTACGGCGAACAAGTGCAGCCTCTCAAAGGTCATCAATAGTAGGATGTTGTTTTGGGTTATTTTGGGATTTACGGGTTTTCAAGATAACAAAGTTTTCAAGAAGTACAGAGAGAGATTAGGTGACTCGACGCAGTATTATATTCGCAAGGTTAGACCAAGATCGAATGGATTCAGAAGAGCTGCTCATTACAGAAATCTATTACGCTCTAGAGTATTTTTACTCTATACATGTGAATATAAACGATGGTCAAAAACTAACTTTTAACTCCGTTAGGTTGTACGTAGCTCAGAGTACTTGTGCTAGCTAAGCTTACGTAGTCATAATCAGTCGACAATTCGTAATACGAACAAAGAAAGTCTAAAATAGTCGAAAAGAGAAATACAATTAATCAAGTTATGTAACCGAGCTGTTGAATAGGAATCGATTTTGAACTTACGTATTGTGGCATGATTTGTTTGGAAAATGTCCCGCATAACAGTAAAAACTGGGATTGAACAAAGTCTTAACGAATTTAGGAGGACTCTTTGCTAACTACTTGAAACATTTCTTCCAAGATATCCCATAAGCAAGTGTCCTTGGGGAAGTCGTTGTCTACCAAGTTGACAAGGTAGTAGTTGCTGGAAATGTTGTCGATTACTTTTCTTGAAGTTGAGCCTTCTTGGTAGAGTTTGCCCCATTGCTCAGTCCATAGAGCGAAGGCTTCGTCCTTCCAAACTAGGAAGCTTTCAGGGTCTACAACGGTTGGCTGGATGATTTCACGTCCTGGGAAGACACCCCAAGTGACGGCGATGGGACCATGGCTGTGTGCATTGGTGTAGTTGAATTTACCCTGTAGATTCAAATACAGATTCATGGTTAGATATTCAGTTGTGATTTAAAGTAACGTTTCAAAGGCAGAAAATCCACTCTGTTCTTTCTTGCTCAGCAAGACTTGGAACATGAGGCTCGATCTGCCCTTATACAATGTAATGAAACTTACGTTCTTGTTGATGATGTGGTAATTCACTCTGGGATATTTGGACAGAATAGTTTTCAAAACTTCGACATTCTTGCTACATGTGAAAAACTCTACATAAGCTTTTTGATACACATAGCCTCCCGGTTGGCCCCATCCGTGGATCTGGTCATCACTGGAGATCCCATTGACGTTCGGTTGGGAATTGATGGTCAACACGCCTCTTTTATTGAAAGCTGATAGTTTGTCTGCAATAACAAAGGTTTCTGGCGAAAGGTCTTCGTCGTTCCATGGCATCTTAGTAATCTAAAGATAAAATTCACAAAGTTAGTTTGCTGACAAGTTTCAATTTTCAATAATGCATTATCACATATACCTTGACACCTTGCGAGTTCAGACTTCCATTCAAATACGTATAGAACACTTCCCAAACGTCAGATTCCTTCTCCAGTTCGTGCCCCCACATGTCGAGCAACTCTTCCTTTGTACTCTTGGACTTCAAGTAGAACAGGTAATAGTCCTTGAGATCTCCAAACGCTGGAGACTCGGCAGAACCCCAACGACCATTGGGAAAATCGTCCCAATGTTGTGTCCTATATATGTAAGCGTTTGGTCTGGAAGACCAGAAGATTGGACGAACATCCTCGTGGCACCGTCGGTTGCTTGGGATGACTTTCCATGGTAGAGATCTTGGGGCATTAGTGTTCCATAGTCCCAACTGTTTGGCTATGGATGTAACAGCTACTTCTCTGAAAGAACCACACCAACATTATCTTCATTTAACCATACCATAAGATACATATACTCCCAGTAACCGCTTTTTACCTGTTTAGAGTATAAAAATGAACTCCTGGCGCCACACCGGACTGAAATAGCTCTCTAATCATAGTTACAGCTTGATGAATGCCATAGTTTCTGATAGCTTCATCGTTATCTTTCAGCGGCTGGATGATGTCAACAATCTCCTGCGGCACTTCCAACTTGGATAGTTTCACTATGTGCCTCAAGGAGTCGTAGCTCTGTAAATATTCACTTGCTTTAGTTACCCAGCAAATGCCATTACAGACGGACTCTGTCTGACAGAGCATATTCATTATGTACCTGAATAGGCATAACACCAGGAATGATCGGACACCGAATCCCCAAATCCCTACAGTCTTGTACAAACTTGACAAATACTTCCGTCTTGAAGAATAACTGCGTGATAATGAAATCAGCTCCAGCATCAACTTTCTCCTTCAAATGCATCAGGTCTTCCTCATACGAAGTCGCCTCAGGGTGCCCGGTAGGGTACCCAGCCACTCCGATAACGAAATGGTCCCCATGTTCCTGTCGTATATGCCGTACCAACTGGGTCGCATAGGAAAAGTCAGATTTCTTCTTCTCGTCTTCTTTATCTGCAACATGCATTCAAACAGCATTAGCAAATTCGCATTCGATGAGCTATGATCATCATCTATGTTTATGTATACAGACGATAAAAATTCGCCAGCCAACCCAAACAAGTACAGGTGGAACATCAACCTCTCATCAGCCGACAGACATACATTATACATTCACGATCTGACTGCGTGCAACAAAAAGTAGACTTTGCACATTCTCAAGCAGATCCAATGCAATTGTTGCGAATCGGGTGACTGTCGGGCACGTGTGCATCAGCTGGCTGGGAAGTGATATCGTATGTAGTAGTGCAATTTTGGCAAAACTTACCTCCCCTCAACGCCAATATGTTTCGCAAGCCCAGTTCGCGAGCCCTATTCAGGTGTTTATTCAGGTCGGATACAGTTGCATCAGTACACGTCATATGAAGCATAGTCTCCAGGCCACAATAGTTCAAGGAAGCACAGGCGATCATCATGGAAGATGTCTCAGAATTGCCACCCGGATTTCCAGCCGGATGCCATGTAACATCACAGAACAATGGTGCTCCTTGTCTCATTCTTTCAAGTCTGAAAGGAAGAACACGATCATCAAGTACAATTCAAAGTATCAGCGTCGACTCTACCTTTTGACCTCTGACATGATCCTTCATTCATTAACTGTCTGCAGCATCCGACTATGACCTACACTGATGTGCATCGAGTATCATCATGATTCAGATCGTCTATCATACTGCATTTTCAACTTCGACCACGTACCTTCCTAGCAGATTCGTTGCCCCACTCTTGGTTCGAGGTGGAAAAAACTCCAGGGAATAAAATGGGTCACCAGATTCTATCCGAGATTGCAACTTTTCCAAAAGGCTCTCATATTCATGACTGAAGCTTGATTTTCTTCGACAAGGCAAGTCAGGACGGGTGAACTGGTCTTCAGAAGAACAGTCGCTTTCAAAGTCGGAGGTCCTTCCGTAATAACCATTGGTTGTGCAAGTCTTTGTTGTTGAATCTACTCCATCTGTTCCGTTAAAAGCCGGTTGCGGTTGAAAATTGTGTGTTTCAACTACTTCAGCCGATTCTAGCTTATTGGAACACGATTTCGGCGGGGTTTCAGAGCTCGGTTCTTCTCCAAAGGCCATTTTGATTTCGATCCTTTGAACTTCAGAGCTGTTTCAAGAAAGGAAAATCGAATTTAGCTAGGGATTGTAAGAGGAATTTTCAGATTTGGTATTTGGGATTCTCTTTCACGGCCCCCAGAACTTAAATTTCAGTTTTCAAAAAAGCTTGTAGTGAAATGGAATGTCTTACCTTTCAAAAGCTTTGGCACAATTAAAAATTTTCAGGAAGTACAAAGTCCACTACCGATAATTATAAACAAACGAAAACGAACGTATATTGCGGCTTTCACTTGGTGCGAATTCTTGTTGATGCCGACCGTACCACAACACGTGCAAAGTTGAACTGCTGAGAGATTCGTGATCAGCTGAATGTTTATATACAGAAAGAGAGTGCACAATGAGAAGAGATCTGTGTGGAAACGCTATGAGATGAATATCGTTGAATGATGTGCTCGATAAACTGCATGTCGTTAAATGCCCTTGCAGGTAAAACGATTTTTGACATGTAGAATTCAATGGAAGATTTCGGTACATGTCAGAGACGTTGAACGAAGCTGAAAGATTTCTAGTTTTGACTTGAATGTATGCATTCCAGTAAGAGTTTATACTCAAAACTTTGGATAAATTTAATCATCATATTACCAATAGTACAAAACCTCAAAGCTTAAGTTACAGGTGTGATTAAGGATGACATACAGGAATTTGGTTTAATTGTACGTCATGTAGCGGGGAGTAGCTGAAAATTTGGCGTAAGCTTTGATGACCTTGTTGATTGCTTCCAAAAAGTCCTTTTCAGTTGCTACTTTCCTTCGGGCACGGATAGCGAACATGCCAGCTTCGGTGCAGACTGAGCGAATTTCGGCACCTGAAAAGGTAGTAATGAAGCACATTATTAGTCTGATCATGTCACTAAGAGCATCTAAAACTATAGTTAGCTGCAAGTTACCTGTAGAGTTGGGGCACAAACGAGCGAGCAGTTCAAACCGGATGTCTTTTTCAACGGACATGGATCTAGCATGAATCTTGAAGATGTGAGATCTGCCCTCCAAGTCAGGCAATCCGAATTCAACTTTACGATCCAAACGTCCTGGACGCATCAATGCAGGGTCGAGAGTATCTGGTCGGTTGGTGGCCATCAATACTTTAATGTTACCACGAGGATCAAAACCATCGAGTTGGTTGATCAGTTCCAACATAGTACGTTGGACCTGGTGAAGTAAACAACAAACTCATTAACAGGTAGAACCAAGCAAGAATATTAATGAGCGGCGTTCGACAAACCTCGTTATCACCACCGGCTCCGTCATCAAATCGAGCCCCACCGATAGCGTCAATTTCATCGAAAAAGATCAAACAAGCTTTCTTGTTCCGGGCCATTTCGAAAAGTTCTCGTACCATACGAGCTCCCTGTAATTAGGAAATATTTCATAAATCTAACTGCAACAAGATCAATTCCAAAGAAGCATGTGATAAATACAACGTACCTCTCCAACATACTTCTGAACCAGTTCAGATCCAATTACTCGGATGAAGCAAGCATCAGTACGGTTTGCTACAGCACGAGCACACAAAGTTTTGCCAGTACCAGGGGGTCCAAACAACAGCACTCCCTTAGGTGGTTCAATACCGAGGTTAACAAAACGCTCAGGCTGTAGGAACAATGGAGGAAATGTTAGAACGCGATTGACCTTTGAAATAAAATTATGGACATCACAATGCAACTCACATGAAGTAAAGGAGTTTCCACAACTTCTCGCAATTTTTCAATCTGCTCTTTACAACCTCCAACATCAGCATAAGTTACATCAGGCTTTTCTTCAACCTGCATCATAGTGACGGATGGATCAATCTTTGGTGGCAGTGGGATGTGAATTTGGTACTTATTTCGGTCAACACTGAAATTTCAACACATCGTTTACATGGATTCAACTGTGCAACTTCGAACATCATTTTAATTCAATTACCCGACTCGCATGCCTTCCTCGATATCGGTTGGAGCCACAGAATCTGCCAAGTCCACAACAAACTTGGCAAACTGCTTGACATTGATGATATACTTGGGATCGTCATTACTTCCCTCAACTCCTTTGATGATCTTGGTGCATCTGGCAACCTGGAAAAGGAATGCATTCGTTTTTTATCCATACTTTTTAAACGTACACATTTTCCATGACCGGCTGTATTTTACCTGCAATGGTTGTTCATTCTGAAGCGTTTGCTTGTCAGCTGCCAAATCCCATAGAGCCGGTGGAGCTAGACCGGTATCAGACTCTTTGATTCCGCATAACTCATTTACTCTTTTGATCGTAGACTGAATATCTTCCTCAACTTCTTTGATTGACCTCGAATACGGACCTTGACCCTAAAATGGAAAAAATACATACACTTGAAACCACACTTTCAACATTTTTGATACCACAAACAGGTTTCAACTTACGTAGGTTTTCAACAACGCAATGTCTCCCTCATCCAAAGCTGAAAACAGAAAAACATTGTAATTTCAGCTTGTCTTTTTTCAACCATATAATTTTCAAACTGACTTACTTTTAATTTCCTTTTCCGGGGCATCTTTGTCGTCGTCGCGAACTTTACGCTGATCCGCTCCAAGATAATCTGGCATTTTGAATGGCGAATTTCAAGCACTTAACTTCAAAAAATGTGTAGAAACTTTTGTCACTCAGCTTGTTGCTACCACAACCTTCTGGCTGGTTAATGATAAACAATGTATAACTGAATTTAAAAGTGACAAACGTATTTATAATCGAAATTTGCGTGCCCTGAATGGAAAGTTTGAGGTCAACACTGACGTCGGCTTTCAATTTTATGCTGAGCAATGGTGAGAATTTGTACTTACCTCTCTTGTGTCGTTTCGCGAGAAATAGTCACTCGATGGCTTAACGCTCTATGGCAAAACGAGGGGCAAGCTCAAGCATTAAAATAATAACATTGACCACCACCGACGACAACGATCTGTGAGCGTATGTTTTTCAAGGGGCGGCGATAGAGCGTTTTGGCGGTTGTTGATTGTAAATATATTTTGTGTTTTGAGCATTCCTCAATTAGCAAAGGTTTGAAGAAATGACAAGAACTGATAGGTTGGTCCAAATTTGAAAGAGAAAAACTATAAGCAAGCGTTAGTTTAGTTTTGCTTGCCATTGACAGACTTTACATGTGCATTCCGGACATTCTTTTGTTGGATCAGCGACGACGACACCGAAATTTTGCTCAAACATAGAATTCGGGTTCAGAGTTTTCATTCAGAAGCCTGAACTTAAATGGTAAGTTTTTTATTAACTCAAAATTTCTGTTGATGTTGTTTGATATACTGTACGTACAGTAAACACGTGCATTATCATAATTAATTTTCCTTCGTCTTAACAGATTAGCGCCAAAATGAGTTTGAAACTGCTAGAAGATGGAGGATATACAGTGCGCATACAAGGAAGGAAAGGTTCTAAGGAACAGACAATTAGATTTTTCCCCTTTGACATCCCCTTCGAACCGCTGGAGAATTCGGTGATAAATTTCCTGAATGCCGCTCAATCAGCATCGTCCAAACCGTCAGCCTATGTTCAAAAATTGGAATTCGATGATGGTGGACCATCACGATCGGAAATTGAATCGTATGTGGACAACGAAGCGTCACAAAGCAAAAGGTCACCAGAAGTTGACAGTTCCTGTTCAAGCCTGTTTGAGCCAGAAGCCCCGAATCTGATATCTGGTATAATCGACCCGATTTCTAAGGAACTTCGCCGAATTAGGGAGGCGGAAGAGAAGAAGAAGAAAAGTGCCCTGGCAGCTTCAGGGAAAGGGAATCGTGCATTTGCTCAGATGCTCAAACAACGAAATGAGCCGAAAAAGCCTGCTGCTGCTGAAACTAGCAAGAAATCTGGATCTTCCAAGACTGAGAAGGCAAATGACAGAAAAGATAAATCTCCTCAAAAGACCAAGAGTACCAAGGTGACTAATGAAGGATCATCAAACGTTAAAACGAAGACGAAGATTGATAGTGTCTCTCGACCTGTAATCAAACCGATTCCTGCCAAGCCAAACCGGACAACCTTCAAGCCATCTACTAGTCTCTTCAAGCAAAAGCCGAAACCCGGATCACTCGGGAAATCAGCAGCTGATAGTTCCGGTCAGGTGTTCAAAGGCATAAATTCCCGTAGAAATGAGAATACTCGTGTGAGTACAGAACAAGTCAGTTTGAGCCAGTTCCCGATTACACTGACAGCTCCTAAGAATATAAATATTAGAAAGGCTAAAGAGCCGTCGCCCGAACTCACCGCTCGAGCTCCGAAAACAAAAGTGCCAAAGGAAAAGAAGAAGAAGCACAGGAATCGTCGACTTCAGCGAGGAGGTAACCTAAATAGGTGTTTGGGTTTCTTGAATACATCTTCAAAGCAGCTGACTTCAATGTCAAAGGTTTTTTATTCTTGCAGATTCGGCTTCTTCCAGTTCAAGCTCCGAGGATGAAGAAGAAATACAACCTCCTTCTCTCCAAGCGATCCGACCACAATCTCAAGTACTTGCACCAGTGAAACAGCTTTCTCAGCAACAATCTAAACCGAGCATGCCGAATTTGTTCGCGGAGCCTGAATCCAGGGAAGCTGAAGAAGAAGAGCAAACAGAACCCCCGACACTAACTTCTGAACGTGATGTCATTGACGGTGCAAACAATGACAAAGCTGAAGATAGATCCCATTTCGCCGAAGACAATGACAAGGGTAGCTCGGGTTCTACTACTGACGAATCAGTTCACGGATCGGACAACGAGGAAAATGCTGATGTTCTCAGTTTGTGTGTTAGTGATGATGAGTTTGGATTCTGATAAGAGTAATTTTACCTGTTAATGAGATAGGCATCAACAGTTTTTCAGAAATGCCGTGAATTAATTTAAGCTTTCCCGTTACACTAGTCTGAGGTCTAATCAGTTCTTTTAGAATAGTAGTGCAGCAGGAACCATGTAGGCAGACGCAAGCCTCATTGATTGTTACCCAAAGAAATGTATGAGTTACACGGTACGCGAATGCCAATGAATTTCGTGAGATCATAGGAATAAACATTATATAATACACCAACTTTGGATGACGCCCAGTGTATAGAATCATCGAATGACCCAATGTCCAATGGCATTCTCTGCATGAATCTTGAACGCTTGATTTAAAAATAATTCAACATTGAGGTGATTTACTACTGAAAATCTTCGCAATAACAGTATCATGCTATTCTTACGTTAAAGGGAATTAACACTGGTAAACAGGTTTAAAAACAAATATGCAGACAGGAAAAACTATTCGGGTGCTTCAACGATTTCAATTCTATCCTTACAAGTAAATATGTACTACTCTGAACTTAAAACTAACTGCCTGTTCTGTGATGTAAGAAACTTAGATTAGGAAGATTCATCTTTCTATGCAAGTTAACAGATAACATATTTTTGGTTATACGGTACACTAAACTTCAGATTGGAGACAATCATGTGGGCATGCAGACATCTCATATTCATACACTCAACTTGGAGATTGTACTTGTATCTGGTTACAAGACCTAATCAATAGTTAGTGCATGGAAGCTAAAAAACAACTACACGAGCTTATATACTTGAAAATATCACGATTTAGGTTGCGACTAAACACATCGTGACGTACTTGAGTAATACTATGTTACATTTTCTACAGGCTAATATTAAGATCATTCAGGTAGTCAGACGGTTTATAAATACTTATCAACTAAGGCCTAAGCAGCACACCAGTTAAATATTTTGTAGACAGCATTTCTTTCAGCTTGATGATCACGGCTTTCATCCCAGTATGGCCCGTTTACGAGTACTAGCCCCTTCCTCTGTCCTCTCGTCATCGGCTCCGTTATTCAATTGCCGTTTCGGTGGGTTCAACCTGTATTTATAAGTTTTAGTGAACTTCTAAACGACACGAAAAGGCTTTTGAAGCTTTAACCAGAACTTACCGTAATACCAGTGAGTCTTCTGGTGGTGCACTGGCCAATGTTTGTGGTGAGAAAATAAAGAATTGAGCAGAAGGCTTGCTCTTTGCAGTTTTCAACAGAATTTCTTGGCTGATTTTACGGTTTTGGTTGTCCATGAAGACGTCAAACTCATCAAGGATGTAGAAAGGCATGTCCATAACGTACCAACAAGCGCATAAGAGACACAGAGTGGTGAAAGATCTCTCGCCACCCGACATACCACCAGAGAAGTCCATAATTGCTCTCCTGTTGGATCATTGGCAGATCATGTTTTAAAGTTAAAAGGGCGATCAAGATTGTATCATTTTCTTTCGATTCTTACTTGTTGTGAGTTTGGCCTGGCTTCTGAGACTGAAAGTTTGTTTTGGCTCGCTCTTTTGATGACGAATCAAGACTGACCCAGCACATTAGGGTCTTGTCTTCAGTATTTATCTTTAGATCTCCCTGTAATAATATCAAGAAGATTGAATTTATCTGCAGTTACAACAATAAGTCTAACATGAATCAGTTTACTTACGGCGTAGTTCAGCTCCTTAATTAAATCTCTGAATTTTGATCGTACGGCTTGACCATAATCTTGTGTTCGAGTAACGAAATGCCGCCTTTGTTCTTCTATGCAGGGAGTTGCGATCTGAAAAACCATTTGAACAAATTATAGTCAACGTGAAACTGAGAGAGGAACAGTGATTCGGTTGAATTTTTACCTCGATGCATTCCTTGATGAAGATGATTTCTTTTTCGACTCGATCAGCAATACCCTTTGCTTTTTCGTATCCTTTCGTAATATACTGCTTTTGTCCAATCTTTGCCTGGTTTTTCTGTAACTCCTCCTGGAGGCTATCACGCTTCATTTTGATCTCTCTAGCGGGCCTATTCAAGAGAAATTGGAATTTAGTTAGTGGTCTACAGTGATTACCACCTTCGTTAATTCAGAAAAGCACATACCCACTGAAGTGCGTGATCCGAGGACCAAGCTTCTCAGCGTCGGATTCCTTGGTGCGCAAATCTTTCTCTGCTTCTTTCACCTTTTTATTCAGGTCAGTCAAGGTCCTCTGATAGTTTGTACACACGGTTTCCTTCCTGTTAAGCTCCTGAAAAAATTTTCAACAGATATTGTAAACTTTGCATTAGATGTGCACATTACAAATCAACTCCGTAAACTACTGTCATTTACCTTCTTGACCTCGTCTATCTTTTGTTTTGTTTGGCGCTTGCTTTCGCTGAAGGATGCTAGTTTGTTCTGAAGGTCTCCGATTTCCTTCTGCAGTGCCTTGTAGATGACGTCAATTGCCTGTATTTCCGCTCTCAGCTCTCTCTGTTGATTTGCTACAGTTTGTTTGTCCTCCGTCAATTCAGCTATTTTCTTTTTGCGTTCTTCTATTTCATCAATCTGAACCACATAAACGGCTTAGAATTTGTGAAACTGTTTTCCCATGGAAATTATCGATGTAAACTCAACTTACCCAAGAATTAACGTCAGGGATGCTGCAAACCGTAGACTTCACCAGTTCCAGATCTGCCCGTATTTTATTCTGTTCCACTTTGCATTTTCGGCTGTGGGTTTTGACTTCATTAAGTTGTGACTTTACGCCCTTATTTTCATTCTTTATCTCCTGCAATTTGCGCTGATTTACAGAGAGTTCTTGTTCGCACATTCGAATTTCCCCACGGATCTTATCTTCCAGTCTGTTGAAAAATCATTTGGCTGAGTAAATATCAAGCTTTGGTTAATATGAGGGGTATGATGATCTGCAACTTACGAAAAGTCTTGCTGCTGCGTTACTTTCAGTAGTCTGCAAGCGGGACTCTGATAGTTATAGTGTGTAGTCATCGCTTTATAATTAGGATCAGGATAAAATTTGAATCCTTGCTGAGAATATCCAAGTTGTACATGGCCCGGCACCCTTTACGAATTGAAAGGTAAAAGTTGAATAAAAATAATTTGGGAATTATCAAAGATTTGTGGGTTTGTGTACCTATTTTTGTTCTTCATGAAGTTACAAGCCTCGTCATTGTTACGGAATAGAACCTGTCGTTCGATTCGCTGGGTGTCAATCAGCCAGTTGTAAACGACATAGTCACTATCCACTATGTCGATTTCGTCCAAGATAGATGGAAAATCGCAATGAGTAACCTTGCCTCTGATGTCGTGCCTCTGTTCAGGATTAACCACAATGAATGAGTTGTTCATAGTTTATATGAAATGGAGTAATTCGGTATTCAAGTTCACCTTATCACCGAAGGCCATCAGAGTAACTTGTGGCTTCCTGAACTGTGGTGCTCTGGCGTAATATTGGTCTATCAACTTTTGTAACGTTTTTTTGTCTTCGGTATTATCAACAAGAAATCCGTAAAGGTTTGCACCCAAAACGTATTCAATCAAGGGCGCCCATTCCGCTTGCTAAAATCAAAGTCTTTGGTTAGAAGCCAAACAATATTAATTTTCATCGATCATGCGCTATTTACCTTAACAGTAAAACATGCTCCCATGGGACCGCGTGGTTTGTTCCTCCATTTTGCTTGCTTCACAGCATCTACTAAACGTGACATTTCTTTACCGTACACATCGTACTTGGTCTTCTTTGCCTTCTCATTTTGAGTCAGCTCTTGCCTCTTGTCGTCTATGAAATAAATCCAGAAATGAATAACTGAATTCAAAGTAACTTTTGTGTGTTTCACAAATGTGCTCACCTAATTCCTTCTTTAGCTTCTTTAGTTTGTGCTCCTGGTCAGCTTCTGCCTTGAAATTTGCCTCATTTTCAATCTCTAGTTTGGATACTTGTTTAGCCAGCTCGTGATCTCTTTCATATGCGGCTGTAAGATCATTTTCGAGCCTAAGTCTTCGGTCATCTTGCTGCTTTTTTTGTTGTTCATATGTTTCCTTGACGCTGGATTGATGGTGGTCGATCTTGCTCTGAAGGGATTTCATTTGGTGAGATTGGGCACTAATTTGTTTGTTGAGCTGTGACTCTCTCCCTTGACATTCGCTGCATCTGACAGTTTTGATGTGCTTTTCAGTTTGCTGAGCGGAACACTCTTCAGCTTTCTTCGAGAGATCACTGTTGACTCTATCCCAAGATTGCTCATAGGCCCTTAAAGCAGATCTCAGTTCAAAAAATCTCATCTTAATTGAAATCAAAATTTTGAAATACACTTACCTGTGATCGTTTTCGTATTCCGTCACACGCTCCAGTGTTTTGTTCTTCTCTTGGTTAGCGTCATTGAGATGTCGCTGGGCTTCATGAAATTCTGCTTGGACTCTTTTGATGTTTTGCTCAGCTTCACATGTGACAGCCCAAGCATATTCAGCGTCAAGCTTCTTCAAAGTGATTCCTACGTCCTGTAAAGATTCAATGACTTCTACTTGCTTCTTGAGTTTGTTTTCTTCATTTCTGAGTTCGTTCAAGAGCTGTAAAAGACCAAAAAATCTGAAAAACCCATAGATGGCACGAACTAAACTGTACAATTTTTTCACCAACCGCATCTTTCGCTGTAAGAGTAGAGCTTGCACTTTGTAAATCTTCATATGCCCTCCGTAGTAGCGATTCACATGGGCCAAGCAGTAAAGCACGATAGAAGTAGCCATACCTGTACGACCAAAGAACAATTATTCTTCACATTTTCAAGATCTACACGTCCAATTTACACCCACT
This sequence comes from Sphaeridia pumilis, assembly GCA_034698345.1. NCBI lineage: Eukaryota > Metazoa > Arthropoda > Collembola > Symphypleona > Sminthurididae > Sphaeridia > Sphaeridia pumilis. Next base: position 47,770 of record JAQGBJ010000184.1, read on the forward strand.
TACAACATCTGAGGATCCTTTGTCCTCAGGAAGTTTCTCGACATTTCCTGGTGCAAGATGGCAAGCGGATTATCAACTTGAATATTCAATTTCGAGAGTAAAAGTTGCAGATCATGGCGGTTCAAGCCTCGCAATCCTTTCTTGCTATCCTTTATCTGATATCTAAATAACGAATGAATAAATTCAAAATCTACATTACAGAATTGTGGCAAAATAAATAAAATGCAGCCAAACCTGGAACCACCGTCACGGCTCATTGATCTGATTATGCGAATCTCCTCTCCATATTGACTGGCGTAGTAGTTGTTGATCACTACTTCAATTCTTGCTTTCGTTTGCCCATTTTTGATGATAGCTGCAAAACAGAAAGTATCAGACTCTGGCATCTTCTACACCTGATGAAAGATATTATTCTGTTCAAACTACCTTTCATTGAGTTTGCCCTTCCAGTATCGTAAGCTTTTCCTCCTAATCCAGTTACAATAGCTGATAATATTGCCGATTTCCCACTTCCGTTTTCCCCAATTACAAAGTTGAACTGAAAATCGAAACATCAAGTTAAAGAAAGTTTCATTTCACCTGTCACTGTAGCAATTGGTAAACTTAACTTACATTATGATGCCACGTCTGCTGAAATCTGGCATGCGACATGATATTTATCATTGTTACGCTCTTGATCGTTCCTGGAGGGTACAACTGTTTCTTCTGGAATTGCAAGTGACATTAAGAAAAAAACCTCAGCCAAACTATTTTCTACTACAAATGTTTGTTTCTTACCGCTACAGTACGGTGAGGCTTGGGAGTAGGAGGCGGTCCTTGATACAACACGACTTGATTTTCGTCATTCGGCTGAAGCGATGCATGAGATTGCCTACCTCTGGTTCTTTTTGGAGGTCCCGGTGTTCGGGGGGTTGCCGGTTCGACCTTCAACAAGCCAACTCCTGGTGTCATGGGGCACATGTCGAACTGTTCTGGATCTGGCGTTGGAGGCGGGAAGTAGTCCATTTCCGGAGATTTCTCTCTTGGCTTCCGCCTCAATGTTCTCTTTGACGGAACTCCTGGAGTTGGGGGCGGTGGTGTGATTTCTCGTGGAGGTGGTGCTCTAGGGGTTGGAGGCGGCATGAATCCATCATCAGTATCCATAGGTGTAGAAGGTCGGACATAATTCAATTCAGGTTCTTCCGGAAAACACACATATTCCGGGGTCTTCTGCGGTTCAGGTGTTTTGGGCATGTCTTCTGGTGATGCCGACCGAGATCTCGTAGGTGATAGGGTTCTTGCAAGTGATGGAGAACGGGTTCTTGCTGGAGATGCTGAACGGGATCTTCCTGAACTAGAAGTGGCTGAGCACGATCTGGCAGACCTGGATCGAGCTGATGAAGAAGACGATGATGATTCAGAACTGCTGCTAGAAGACCGGCTGCTGGAGCTGCTACTACGTGATCTCGACCTCGGTCGACTTACGCGAGAGCCAGTGTTTGATCGTGCAGGGCTTGGTGCCACATTCATCCTCTTTCTTTGTTGAGACTCTATCACTCTACCCGATTTCCTTTTGCCACCAACTGGGGCATTCACGGAACTAACGTCTGATTCACTTCCATCCTGTTGTTGAATCAACCCAGCTCCAGGTGTAGGTGGACATTTGTCAATTATAGGGTCATTAATTTCCTCCTCGCTTTCACTAGATTCACTTAAATTCGGCCCTGCTCGTGCTGTTGCTCCTCTACCCCTCCCTGCAAAAAAATGTTTTGGTGAAGAAGAATTTCATAAATATTCAATCAATAACCAGTATCAAATGCTCTCAGCAACTGACCTCTGCCCCTTGGAGTGGAAGTTGCTGCGCCTCTCTTACCACCTCTTGGTCGAGGCATTTTAAAGCAGGTAAACTGTAGAAACCAATCAAAATTAGAATTTCTTTCAGATTTCACTCATTCCTATCAAAGAAAACCTTGGAGGAAGCACAGAGTGTCCAAAACTTACCTGGAAAGATCCAGCAAATCACTTTGATCAACACAAAACAGATCAGGAGCTAAAACTGGTCGTAACAGAAGACGCTTCTTTAGGTGGCCTTGGTTGCCGCTAAAAATTCTATAATCAACAGACCAAAGCTCTGCAAAAAGACTATATACAACCAGGATCGACTTTAAATTCCCTCTTCGTTAAGCAAACTTGAATATCTTTATGCACTTCTTACGTTGCTAAAAAACGCTGTAGCTTCTCCACAATCCACGTCAGTTCGCAGTTGAGGAAAATGGCAAACTTTAACGATTCTCGTTCGGTCACACCAGTGAGCGCTTCCCTCCTCTTGTTGAACTCGGATGAATTCCTCGTCGCTCTATAGTACGAAATGAGGCTATCAACATACGACCAACTTCATTGTGCCCAGCAATCCCGCGTCCAAACAAAATGCAATGTATCTCGAAGCCCCAGCAACGGTATGCACATTATAAGGCTAAAGCCAAAACTTTCCGGAGGGGTTGAAGTTGCCTGAAATGAGAAAGATCGAGAGTAGAAAACCTTCTACACTCACGGCCCTCGATTCAAAGATGGCCAATGAGAAGCTTGGAAAAATTCAAACCTTCCAATCCTGCGCTTTACTGCTGTTTCAAAATGCGCTCCTTCTGTTTGCTCCTTCGCAAAGGGCGTAGCGTAGTCGGACGTCACCCCCAGAGCTTCTCACGGCATCCGAGCTATGTGTATACACACGAGATTATATCCCTTTTCCCTCACCTTTATAGTTGCTCGCTCAATCTTTATGCTCAATAGGCTTTTCAAACGAGATGAATGAACCAGCGAGAGATTCTTTTTGAGAGATCATTCGGGAGATCCCTTATATCACCGATTCCAAAAGAGGAGTCACTTCAAGATGTGATGCATATTGCCAGGACAACAAGTTCTGAAAGAAAGCAAACAGAAATTCAGGAACGTTTTCGACATGACAGGAACCAAGCATACAGATGATGTAACGTTAAAAGAGTTTTACATTTGACATCAAGAGAACTCCAATGGAAGAGCTTCCACGTCCAACCTGCAGACTTTGGAACGAAAAGGGTCGTCAGTGAATCTGCAATCCGAGAATCAGCGAACGATGATGGAACTATAATTTTGGTATTATGAACTGCTGGAGTATGTGAGACCCTTACGAAAAACGATATTCTGGTTCCTCAATTTCCGGTCACAGGATCACACCGATCTTGACAAGAATGGACTTGTGCTGATCATTTCTCGAACCGTCAATGTGGTTCGGACGTCAAAGTTGAGGCTCCCGAACCTGCGAAATCCAAACATGATTAATTCAGTCAGTCAGACAAAGGTAGCACCAGCGAAACATGTAACACGAGAACATTGACAGCGAATGTTGAATGGTTAGCGAGAATGAGATTAGAAGGTATGTGATAACAAGCAATTGAAAAATCATGAAATAGATACATTACCGGTTTGAATCAAACGCTATGAATGATTTTCCTTCTTTGTTGTAGGCCAGACCAACTTTTTTGATTTTCAGCAAAAGCTCAACTGAAGTAGCACGAACTTGACTAGATCCTGGAAATTGCTGACGTTTTCCAGTTGGTAAACACGAGTATTATGATCAGTCAATGAAATTAATGAATCCGGAAAAGTTTTGATTCTTTAGATTCAATTCCCTTTTTGACACAAAAATTCTGAGGCTAACTGTCACAAAAGGTTTGTTTACACAAGAACACGGAACTGCTGAATCCACGTTTTGCATAAAGCCATTGAGTATCCCGCACAAATTCCTCAGGCGGCAAACACGAATCGTGTGTACAAATCATGTTTGTCTGGCTGCTCGTCAACACGTGTTTGCCGTGAGCTATTATGTGATTGGAGCTTAAGTTTCAAAAACTTAATTTCTATTTCACTTCGGCAAAATAATAAGCTTAAAGCTTAATTGTTTGATTGATTGCTTCGTATATGCTCAAAGGTGACAACTGTCGTAAGATTTTGCGGCTTGCTGTCAAGGTTTAAGCGTCGAATAGGTAACAGGTAAGATCCATCATTGCATTAGCATGAATGTGAACGTGTGAGCAATAGAACGTAAACTACATTCAATATTTGTGATTGTTTCAAGGTTGCTCTTTGAAGATCTATAACAATGGGCAAGAAAGCATATAAAGTTGGAGCAGTTTCAAGCCTGCTGGCAGATGAATCCAAATCTGCTTACGACAAGAAACTTTTGGACGTCTTTGGAAGCAAGCCGGCAGTCAAACCTGTAACACCAGCAACAGCTGAAACTAAAAGTTCGAAGAAAAAGAAGAAGCCCATAAAACAAGAGCCTGTTGGAACTGAGAGGGTTGTCCAGAATGCTCCAGAGCAAAAAACGAAGGTTAAAAAGAATGTAGAAAATGGAGTGAGTGATTCCGAACTCTTGAAGAAGGAGTCGAAGAAGACACCAGCAGTGAATGCATCAGTAGTGGAGAAGCTTGAGCCTGTTCAACCTCCAAAGAAAAAGAAGAAACGATTTTCAAATGCCAACTCTCCTGCTGATGACAATCAACAACAAACAGAATTGGTGACCAAAGACAAAAAGAAAGCTAAAAAGAAAAAGTCTAAGAAAGGAAAGAAGGTGAATCTTGGCTCTGGAGATTCCGATGGAGATGATGTCAACCTTGACCGCATGGAAGCTGAAGATATCCTCGCAAATGAAAATCTAGAAGGACTAGATGAAGACAGCGATCTCGATGAACGCGTACGTTTGAACAAGGATGACAAACCGGATAAACCAGCGTTGACCAATTTCCAACGAAATGCGCCTAAGGAGAAGAACTTGGAGCTTGAGGCCAGGACTGTCTTTGTGGGAAATCTTCCACCTGATTACCAGAAGAAGCAAATTTTCAAGCTATTCAAAGATTGCGGGAAGGTTGAAACTGTGAGGATTAGATGTGGGACTGCTGTAAAGCCGTATTTGCTCAAGAAAGTAGCCGTCAACCAGTAAGATACATTATTCAACATTAAATTACTTTGCAGGTTCTTGATTTCCAAGACAGATACACGATACTATTTCTTATTTTCAGGAAGAAGCTAAACCCCAATCAGAAGAGTATCAACGCCTACGTCCGATTTGCTTCGATCGAAGAAGCTTTCAAAGCATCACAAGAACTTAATGGCACTGAGGTGGAGAAACACCATTTGGTAGTTGATTTGGCATCGACCGGCAAGAAGGATCGGGATAGGAAAAGAGCAATATTCGTTGGTAATATCCATACGAGTAAGTCCAAAGTCAAGCTGTGTATCAAGAAATGTTCTCGAAAAGATTGTGTCAATGTTCTCATGTATGTTCGTTTTGCAGAAAGTACTGATGATGAACTGCGAGCCGTGTTTGAAGACTGTGGCGAGATCGAGAGTGTCAGGGTTGTCCGTGATCGAGATTCTGGACTATCTAAAGGTTTTGGATACGTCAATTTCAAGGTGCAGGAAAATAACCGATTGTCGCAAATACACATGGTCTGATCATGTTGAAGCTGACTCATTTTACTCTTGCTTTTAGGAAGCTGAAACGATTCCTATTGCTCTGAAGAAGAACGGCGAGGACCTGCACGGCAGAGAACTCCGCGTGATGAAGGTGGTAAAGAAACTCAAAGTTTCAAAAGAGGAAAAGAATAACAAGGACAACAACACGGCCAGCAGCAAGAAACCATTTACGAAACCTTTTGCAAAACAGAATCAAAGATCGAAGTCAAATTTCGCTCAGAAAAGTCCAGCGGAAAGAAGACTAGAGATGAAAGCTAGAAAGAAAGAATTTGCCGGTGACGAAATGCTTCGAAAAAGACCGAAGGTAATGGAGATAGATACACATGGGAGGGATCTATTACTATCAGTAAATTTATTTTGACAAAATTCTATCAAAATTTTCAGAAGTGGCAGCAAAAGCCAAACAAGTTGGCTCTAAAGAAGGCTCACATTGCTTCGCAGCTAACGGGAATATCCAAGACGAAGTTGAAGGAAACCTTCGCGAAGCAGAAGAAGAGCAGAAGTTAGATTAAAATCTAATTTATTGTTCTGATCGTAAGAATTAAACTATATTGTTGCTACTATAACATGGGGAAGATCTTCAATTGCCTAACAGTCAGTCACTTTTTTCTAATTTCCTTGTTAGCTCCTGAGGTAGGACAGCTAGATTCTTATTAGCGCATGCAGTGCAAATTCTTCTAGTGTAAAATACACTACATTCCTGACAAACCGCTCGATCACACAAAACACAATTTGATCCAAGTAGTAAGAAGTTGCAATTGTTTCCTTGTCGACTAGAGAATGGATCTTTCATTACATAACTGTCTTCACCAAATATCACATTTCTGCAAAATCCTGGCTTCTTCCCGTAGTAATCGTAATATTCTTTCAGGTGACACAGGTAACATTCAAAAGTATCTCTCGGCTTCTCCAGCTCAATTAGCTTCTGTTCAGGATGTGCCTGCTCAGACGTGACTTCGGCAGGTGGCACAGCGTCTTCATTCTCTTGTTTCACCTCCGTTAGTCCTTGCTTCGTGTCTTCATCCATCATAGAGCTTACAATTTATGCGTAAGTTGAGGCTCTTTTGGAGCAGAAATAGGCCACCAAGATGGTTTCGTCACTTCGACGTGATTTCCCTCTAGCACCAAATCGTCTGATACTTCTTCAATCCGGGTCAGAGCCAGACCATGAGTACCACAGATGCCCCTAACTTTCCCGACGGTTTTCCCACCGGCTTTGATGATCTTCAAGTCCTTTTTCCCAGTAAGACCTTCAGCAGCTTCAGGTGCAATTCTGGAACAGAATAAGACAAGAACCAATTATCAAGTTTTTTCAAGTAATTTCGAACTTTTTCATTCAATATACCTGAAGGGCATCAATCTCTTTCTAACAACTCCGGTGTGGTGTGTCCTCGCAGTCAGCTCTTGGCCAATATAGCAGCCCTTCTGGAAGCTGATCCCATGCAAGTAGTCTCCGTTGGATTCCAAGGGAAAACAATTGGCTGTCGGAAGATCTGCAATGCCTTCGCCAACTCCCAAGAAGTACCTCAAGTTCCGGTACTCTTCTTCGCTCTCAAGCTTAAACGGGTCTTTCAGCTGATTTTCCTGATGCGATGATGCAAGAATTCTCCAACCCAGTTCTCGTACTCTTGGATCAGTGATTCCTTCAATATCTGCCCCCAGAACCTCTCTTTTACTACTGTGATGTTCTGATACCGGAGAAGCAGCCAACTCTTGTTTGATCAGGTCTTCATTGACTTCGTGAGCTGCTCGCAGCGGCTGGAAAGCCGTCCAAACTTGCAGATTCAGTTCTGACCCGTCTGTGATGTTCACCTTCTTTCGGACACGGAAAAACTTGAGGTACTTGATGACAGCTTCTTTGACTGAGGAATCACATTCCAGCCAAACTTCGTGGCTGGAGTTGGGGTTGTATAGAATGGCGTCGTACAAAACCCTGCCTTGGTGGTTGAGTAGAAGACAGTAAATGGCCGGATGTTCGTCTAAATGGTGCACATCGTTGGTGATGAGGCCTTGGAGATAGTCCAAAGTGTCTGGTCCTTCCAGTCGGATTAAGGATCTTGAAGCAAGTTTGCAGACGATTAAAGGACGGTTAGAAGTTGACGATGCTGAAGCTTGGATGATTGTACTCGAATAACTTCGGAAGGTGCTACGGTAACTGCTGAAAGGACGAATTAATGGTAGCCTTGCTTGGATACATTTTCTAACTAGGGGGCTGAAGCTTAGCATAGCTTCAAAACTTCAGTTCTGACTGCAATTAAATTAAACTTTTTGCTACATTTCCATTCACACTTTAAATTGATGATTTGAAACCAGTTGTAAGAAAATCATGCGGTAAACAAACGAGCCCGCTCAAGGATTCAAACTTTTTGCTGTCGCAGTATTTAGACTTGTGCTGTTCACAGAGGTAGGAAGGGAAAACTGAAAACGAGCCTGAAGAGAAACGTTTTTGTTTACATTTTCACGAAGTGACAGGCCAATCGAATTATTAAGTCGAGTTCATTCATTATTTTATTATTATTAATTTCAATTAGTTTTTCCTGTTCTAGTTGAGATCAAAGATAGAAAAGAAAAGAGAATTTCAGCCAAGATTCCAGTTTTGACACAGATTTTAACGGTTCCCTCCGCTTTTGTGTATATTTTGTAACGGTAATTTAAAGTTCTGTGTTTTGCTGGATCATTGCGGATGGCGAAGAGATTTACAGTTCAATGTGTGCATGTGATTTCAGAATTAATTCCAAATGGCAGCTCATGATTGCTCAACTAATGCTAATGTCATTTTGGAAAATCAGTAACTCCGGAGGGTTCCAGGATCAAGAAATTCCGATTCAACTACGGTGCTTGACTTTGAATCAGTAAGTTTGAGAAATCATAATAATTCTAATTCTATCATGTAATGTGCATCTAAAGAATGTTTTGATCTACAGGTTTGCAGTTAAAATGCATCAACGACGGACTCCAATGAACTTCTACAACTGGTGCATCAGGGCCAGAACCAAATGGAAGTTATGCAGTTGAATAGTGAGACTGATAGATCTCTGGGCTATTTTGAACCGGTATGTATTACATAATACGCCTTGTGTGAGAGTTTCAGTCGTGTGAGAATCTAACTGATGTCATGTGCATTCGAATGGTTGCAGGTTGGGACAAATATGGATCTTAATGGGATGTTCTTTTGAAGATGCATCTACTTGCATCATCTTGCTTGTACTTTATACTTAGCTTCAATGTTCAAGAGTTGGTCATGGAAATGGCAGAAGGCGGCACCACCAGTACATCTACAACTTATGGAAGCTTCACTACCACGACTACGTCCCAGCCCTGGCAGCACAACACTGCTAGGCATTACATTGCGATGTAAAAGACTGCGGTTCTCGCGCTGGGATATG
>JAQGBJ010000185.1:0-56641 GCA_034698345.1 Sphaeridia pumilis
GTTATCAAAACGCTGGCAGAGGACATTTGGCTCCAAGCAAAGCAACTCCTGCAGCTTTGACAGCGACAGCGCTGCTGCTGCTCTTCTGGGGCCACGCTATTGGCAAGGTTACTGCATAAAAAGTTGCCACTCGGCTGTAGACTGAATTGCGGCAGCGTCGTTCCATCCTTTGTTAAGCGTTAAATAAAGTTGGTTTCTATCCGTGATTATAAGGATGCTACAATAACGCTGTTGTGTTAATCAGAGGAAGATGGAATATGGATGCGGTATTATCCAAATATGGCTGACTGAGCTGTTGGGGCGGAAATATACTGTTGACCTTGAACAGTTCAACTTTAGCTTAATAGCTCTCCTTGGGGTGCGTACAGGTAGAGAAGCTTGAACAGGTGCGTTTGAACAATCTTCTAGATGGAGATTTACCTGCTTGAAAGGGCAGACATGGTGAGAAAGCGTATTCTTGACTGGCAATAATTGTTTGAAGCAGACTTATAAACTTGTTAAAACTGACAGGTGAGAGTACAAGTACGAGTACAAGACTGATGAATGCAGATGCTCAAAAGAATGATTGAAATTTCGACTGTACTTATAGAAGCTAATGGTATTTAAGGTATTCTGCTGAATTCACGAACGAAGTTGATATTGCCAATCGAACGACATTTCGTTGCACAGTACTAGAATGTCGAGCGACTCGGTCTGTGGCTCGACCAAATAATCAGAACATTGACAATCTCATAGTTTTGCGGAAAAGCTTGTAATATTGTGAATTCAGGGGAATCTCAGTGTCTAACATGAATGAAATGCCTTGTCATGATACGATACGACGTTTATCGTAGGAGATCGAAGTCAAACTGTAAAATGAATGATGGAAAGCGAAATGAATTAGTTTAGTTTGGTTGCAGTTACAATGACTAAACGCTGTTGTGAGTAAGTTTTGAAGAGCTGGATTAGTACTAAAACAGTTCCTTTATTCGTATTGTTCATAAGGATTGAATATTGAATAACCAAGTGCGATAAAACTGCGTTGTGTTTCTTCTGGCGAAGTTTAAATACTATACAGATGAGAGTCAGGTAACGATAGAAAAATACTACTGACTGCTGCTGGTCGAATTGCAAGAGCAAGACAACTACACAATATAATACCGATTCATACTCTAGACAAACACTGTGACCCTGGCCACCAGGTAAATAAACATTGGAGACAAGGAAAATATCGACACTGAGCCTAAAATGACGAAAATTTTCCGGCGGAGGAGGAAACTGAAAAGATACTTCTGAATCAGGATGTGATGTTTTGTTTTTACAGTTAACTAACCAACTAAAAATCTAGAGCCCATTCATTTTCAGCAATGTAGCCATCAACAACTTCTTTCATAGCGTAGTTCGGTATCAGCTGGTCAGCAGTGAGGTTGACTCTGGTGATAGGGTCGAAATGGCCGACACGCATGAGATGTTCTTCAATGTCCTTCCTTTCGTAAGTGATGCCGCTAGGTGTGATTACCGGGTCTCGCAAGATTTCAAAAGAAATTTTGCCACACAAATAGTCTGGAATTTCTCGTTTCTGGAAAATTGAAGTCATGTCGTCAGTTACAATGGATGATACCTAGTTGGCCATCAAAAGATTCACAGTATTGCTACCTACCCGTCGTCGTTCATCCAATGTGGCGAACATGTTGTTCAAGTCCGACATGCATGTATCAGCATACTTTTCTACTTGCTTAAATTTTTCTTGAACTTCAGATTCCATTGGTTCGTTTCCAAATTTATCTTTAAGGTCCTCCAGCTAAACACGAAAAGATTTGGAAATATTACACGTTCAGAAACTGATCTCGCTTATTATAGGAATAGGAGACTTGTAGAGGTCTCTCATACCTTTCGATCTCGGTCGTCTCGAATGAGTCGTGAAAGGTACCCTTGCAGTTCCAGCTCCTCAGCCAACCTCTTTTCTTCCTGCAGGGAAAATCGACGCTTTCTCCAGTGACGTAACATCTGAGTCATCTCATCTCCATAGTTCAGTCTGAAATCAAATAGTGATTTCAGAAGGTAGAACCGGGTAAAAACATGCCCATTAGACGCTGGGTGGATAACTATACCTTTGTTCTTTCGCAAGGTCTATCGCTCGTTGCAAGTGTTTCACGCCATCATCAAGATTATCCATTTCACATAAAGCTTGTCCCATAAAGAAGTGGCCCTTCACACACGTTGAATCCAAGTCCAGGGCAGCTCGGCAATCAGCAACCACATCAGCAAACTTATTCAGCCTGAAACACAAATTTCTCAAGTTGGCAACGAACAAACTTTATGATTTCTATCAGATACTACTTGAATTAAATTATCATCACCTCAGGCCTGTAAGTGCTCTGTTGGTGTAATACTGTGGATTTGATGGATTCTTCATAATAGCATTTGTGTAGCACTGCCATGCATCGTCGTATTTGCGTGCAGCAAAATACCGATTGCCCTTTTCCTTCATTTCGATGTCGCCAGCCATGCTGCCGTAGGCCTTTTTCTTGCCCTGGCAATGGTCCATAATGGCTATGTTCTCTGAATTCGACCGGGAAGTAAAGACGCCAATCTTGAAGCTTTCTGTCAAAATGATTTTCAATCAATGCTCAGTTTCGTCCGTTTTATGCTACAATATATAACATCATAATGGATCAACTTCAAACTTACTTTTGAACCTTGTCCACACTCAAAAATACAACAACGCCTTGCACGCGTTGTTTCCGGATTGTCGGTTCTTAAACTACTGATGTCCTTCAAAGAAAAACAGTTTGAATTGACTTAACTGCATTCACTTACAATCGTTCTTCTTCTCACTTTCACAACAAACTCCACAAAGCAGCTGTCGACTACGGGAATCGGAAAACAATAACAACAATCTGATTCAGAATTAAGTGCTAAATGACGTGAATACACATCTGAAGCGAATGAAATGTACCAGCCATAAACTGTTATTTGTATTTCACTCACTGACGCAACTTTATTTGCTCCCTTGGAAGTTAATCCTTTCGTGGTGAAAAACTTTGTAAAGTCGATCAAAATACCTTGAAACCGATGACAGCAAGTTGGGTTAATGCGGATCGACAAAAACAAAGGATCCGACTGCAGCAGTAGACGGGCATGACACAATCATATGTTGTATCCAAACAACCTCCAGCTAGCCTTCGGCGATTGCTGATTTGCATACAGTTATATTGAGAGTGCCGCGAATACCAAGACAAATGAAAGAGGCGCAGATATCCTTGAAAAACCGCGAAATCTAATTCCGAAGGTTTTGCATGCAGTGAAGATCAACAAAACCACGTGCGTTTGTCAAAATACCAGACAACAAATTAAAGTTGCAGTTTTTATTTGATTTTGAACTTGGCTGAGCTTTGATTTTCGATCCAATGACCATGGAAGTAGATAATCCTAGTGAAATTGTCCCAGAGACTTCTCGAGTATCGGCGAGGTTCGTGTCCGAAGGTGAAGGAGAAAAGCAGGATCAACATCCACCGGTTGATGTGCCACTGGATATATCCATTGAACGGCTAACGGTCCTTTTGAATGCGTATCAGGATGCGGTAAGATAACGTTATGATGAAAGTATTCCTGGAAAGGGGTAACCGTCAACTTGAATGATTTGGTTTGTTTTCTAGGATGTCAAAACCACGTACAAGTTTTTCGTGAACGGGATTGAAATTCGCAAGTCTCTTTTGGAAGCGTTTCCTGAAGGGAAAAGTGCAGACAATGAAACATACGTCGACATTGAATACCACCCACAGGCCCTTTTCAGGGTACGTGGGGTCACTCGGTGTACTGGGTAAGATGGTGAAGAGTAATTTTGTAACGTAAGAGAATGGGAATGAAAGCTGACTAGCATTTTCTTTGAAGATCTCTTACAGGACATTCTGAGGCCATCTTGGCAACTTCCTTCAGTGCCGACGGATTAAATTTGGCTAGTGGTGCTGGTGATGCAACTGTTCGGCTATGGGATGTAGATACTAAAACACCTTTAGGAACTTTGACAGGTGATTTTGAAAATAATGCGTTGATGGGGCTATTCTTGCACACTTTTTACTGATGTTCATGTTTTAGGGCATAAGCAATGGGTTTTGGTTGTGGAATGGTCACCACTTGGAAGAACCTTGGCTTCTGGTGATGCTGCTGGTGTGATCATGATTTGGGAAGCGGATTCTAACAAATGTTTAAGGACTCTTAGTGGTCATAAGGAGGCTATTCGAGGTTTAAGCTGGCAGCCGTTGCATCTCTGGGGGTAAGATTAAGATCCTAAGAAACAAGTGAATAAGTTAATGAACCTAATTGAATTTTTCATTTGTTTAGGGAGAACGATTTACGTCAGCTGATGGTTAGCGGATCGCAAGATCATACTGTAAGATTATGGAATACTTCATTCGGAACCACTATATATTGCTTTAGCGGTCATGTGGGTCCTGTGACAAGCGTGAAATGGAGCGGTGATGGACGAATATACTCTGCTTCGTATGACAAAAGTATAAAAGTTTGGGATGCCGAAGCAGTAAGTTGAATGAAAGTAATTTACTGGTGTTCCAATTCCGATTTCGTGGTCATTTTGTGTAAATTTTCAACAGGGAACACTCGTTAAAAGCTTCGCTGGACACGCGCATCGGGTGAATGCCCTATCGTTTAGAACAGATTATGTTGTTCGGACTGGTTGCTACGCCGTGGAAGAATCACAGGATAATCGTTTGAACTTGAAAACAGTTGGTTAGTGCAATATTCATCGTACGGACTTCATGATCCTGGGTATTTTTTCCGGGGTGCAATCAGATAGCAAATAATGATTTCATTGCGTATTTAGATCAAGCAACAGCTATACGAGCAGCAAAAGTTCGGTATGAAGCAGTAGCTGGTAGTGGCCCTGATCGGCTAGTTTCTGGATCAGATGACATGTGTTTAATTTTGTGGGAGCCTAGTAACAGCAAGCCGTTGATAAGTAAGTATCAAGAATTTTGGATATTTCATGCTCTGTTTGAAGATCATTTGCATCCTCATGTGTTCTTATATTACAGTCAAGATGACAGGTCATAATGCAGTGATCAACGAAGTGAAATTTTCACCCGATGGGCGCTACATTGCATCTGTTGCTTACGATCGTGCTTTGAAAGTTTGGAACGGTCTTACTGGGGCGTAAGTGTTTCTACCTCTGGATTGATGTTCTTGAGTGTTTGTTGGATTGTTCATATTCTGATCCACTGATTCCATGTACAGTTTCTTAATGACGTTCCGTGGTCATGTTCAGCGTGTATACCAGGTCGCATGGTCAGCTGATTCTCGACTACTTGTGAGCAGTAGCAAGGATTCGACATTAAAACGTAAGATTATTCATCAGACAAGAACGTGTAATTGCTCAAGCTAATGTCAAATTGGGTTCTTAAACGCAGTTTGGAGTATGGAAACCAAAAAGATAGTTTATGATCTCCCCGGCCATGCTGACGAAGTTTTTGCTGTAGACTGGTCTCCAGACAGTAGGCATGTGGTTTCAGGAGGCAAAGACAGGGTCTTGAAATTGTAAGAAACTCTAAGCGTTTTGAATGCAAATGTACTACAGTTGTTCTCATCCATTTGGTTAAACGTTGCTTTTCAGATGGGCAAACTGAAAACCAGTCGCACATTTTGTTCCGTGTGATTTCGCATTCGCCGGCCTTTGCCTTTTTAAATGAAACCAATTCAAATGATGTTTATATATTTTACTGCTTGAGTATATAAAAGTTGAACTTTAACATCGTGCAAGGTAATGGTTTGTAACTCGACGTGGAAATACTTTCTCATGACCGATGCCTAAATTCGACTTTCCAAGATCTTGCTATATTGCTGGAGCTAAACAACATAACACAGGTACACAAACATAACAGGTGTCCGAAGAAACAAAGTAAAAAAATAAATAAGCTTTTAAGCTGAAATAACGTGGTGTACAAATACTTCAGAATTATTATCTGGTAACCAAAACTGACATATTTGAACGTAAAAGGTACGCTGAAAGCTTTGATTTCACAACTTAATCTTTGGTGAGATTTCTTCTACTAGTCCACCCCAGTGTAACCGGTAATATCCTTGTCGCCATTGGATATTTGGAGAAAATAAAGCATGAATGAACAGAAACGGAGCCGTGGTTTCCCTGAATAGCCACGCTAACACATACTCAAACTTCGTGAAAGGTACAGTTCCGTTCTGAAACCATACAAAACATCAGTTAGTTAAAAATTCCACCATCAAGTGAATGCAACACAGACCGCAGTAAACACTCACCTGCACAGATCTAAGTAGAAACCAATCTATAATACACCATATGAGCAAATGAACTAGAAAGACGACGATGGGATCCCACAGGAACAGAATCCGCGTTGAAAAGGCAGAGCAAATTCCCAGTAGCATACATTCAGAGAATGGCTCCAAAATAATTGTGGAAGGCACCATTTTAAATCTTAACTTGGCCCATCTGCAAAGGATCATCAAAATTTACAAGTACTGTAAAAATGAAAACTTTTGAGAGTCATGCCAAATTAGTACCTTGATATACGAGTTTGAAAAGTAGGAATATCACAGAAGCCTGAGTTTTGCAATGCTGGTTGACTAGATATGGATATTTTCCACCCTCGATCTGTTATAGACTTGGCAAAAAAGTAGTCCTCTGCCAGATAACATCCAAAAGCTTTTATTCCTCCACTCTGAAATCATAGAACACGGTTATTCAATAATCAATAGCAGTTTCACAAGTGACATAGACATAATGTTATTAAAGATCAATTATCAATTAATTACCTCATCCAACAACTTTTTCCTCATCAAGGCCGACATTCCCGTAGGGCAGTTAACACCCAGACAGTCAGCTGCTAAGTATATCCGGGCGTGTGAAGTCCCAAAATAGACCTGGTTCAGTTCATCAGCAAATAAATTATCAAGTCTTTAGCTTTCAAAACTGACACCAATCTTGTTCAACTTACCTTTTCAACAATAGCAGGGAATCCACTCCGGTCACAAACAAAAGGCATTTGGTGAACAAGTCCAATATCGTCACCCATGTAGGAGACCATGTCCATCACAGTATCTTCTTTCACTGCAAGAGAAATTACAGTTTATCCATCAGTCAATGTCACAAATTCGGAGGATGTTGAAGATATAATACATAAAAGTTGTACTTACTGCGGATACCACTGTCGGAAATGAGCACTAACTCGTATTTAGCGGCTTTGTAGGCAGGTTGCATATTGTTTATCTTTGGATTGATACCTACTTTTTCTCCACCTATTGAAGCATAATTCGCAAAGTAAAAATGGGACCACCCAAGAATATTGTCCTTGAACTTGAAGGAGCTTACCTATATAGATGTGCGCATCAACTAGAGGATACTTAGCTGTTAGGCCTTTAACAAGACTTATTGCTGGGTCGGTTTTGTCTTGAACACAGAATAGGAGCTCAAACTGTAACAAAACGCAATCAGGTTATAGCCCACAAATTTATCCTGAACCAGCAATCCAAGAACTGAACTGACCTTTGGATAAACCGTGCAGAAGAATGTTTCCAAATTCGTTTCTAAATTTGGATCAACACCAACCAACGGCTTGATGATGGAAACACCAGGGAATGATTTCTCAGGGTCTTGTAATTTGACACCCTTCCGGTTAATCTTCCAATGACTGCAAGTAATAAACACAAGCATATAATATCGATCACCATAATACAGGTTTGTAGACGTATCCCTTTTGAAACTTACCTCCAGACATACGAAACTAGATGTAAACACCAAACTCCGCACCAAAAAATGAAGAAGAAAATGGCAAGGCCCCTGATGGTGTAAACAAATGTTGACATGGCGAGCTCCCAGTAGGTAAGCCACCACGGTTCTAGTAACCGTCGCATCGATACAGTAATTGGTAATGGCGGGTAGTAACGGCCTCTAACGTAATCTAAGTGTATATACTGATACTTTGTACACCTGTTCTAATAAGTGTGACATGAAATTAATCAGTCGGTTTCTTCAGAACTAACGGGTTTCTGTTGGAAAAATCTTTGTACTGGCTACCCTGAAGCACGGCATGTTAGTAGTGGATAAATGGGTTCACGTAACTACTTCCGGTCTCAATCCAGCGATCGCACTATCAATGGTCATTTGCCTGTTGAAAGTCACTCGGTCGATCAATCCAGCTAGCTTTAGTTTTAGGAACTCAACAAGCGCAGTTTGATGAATCTCGTGGTTGTTTCTGCTGGGAAATTTAACGGATGAATGCGTCGTTTGAGTTCTCCCGGGCGGCGCGAATGAAGAATGAGCAAGGACTCGTCGACAGTCAGCAGAGGACGTAATCTTATTGTGGACTTGATCGTAAAAGCCCAAATGGTTTAAAGCTGTTGGGCTTCAAGTTTGTTGACAGTTGTAAGCCCAGTTTCTTTCCGTCATCTCTTCAGCACAAACAGTGGTAACTTTTAGTTGGTATTCAGTCGAGAAGACGTCTCAGGAAGGATTCATTCCTCTAACTCTTGGTTGCTGGAAAATTCCTGAGTCCTGCGAAGAAAAGTCCAATAATCAATCCCACGATCACTTTGATAGCGAATAGTGTTCTTATACATGTAGTGTAAACAACAACAAGACGTGTTTCGTACTCCAATAATAGCTACATTTTTATTCTTAAACCTACTGGGATCAGGGAAGCTTTCTAGCGCAATTTTATGAACGTCTATCTATGAATAATGACGTTTCTATGAATACAACATGTGAAAAATCACATGAGCTAAAACTCGATAGTATTAGGCTAAACACACACCTGTTTATCTTGTATTCCTGTCGTCGTCGTGTTTATCAACGGCTACTTCCGTCAAATCCTAAACGATTTCAAAGAATCAGCAAGCCACTGTAGTAATGTTGACTATATTCTGAGGATGATGACAGAATTTTGACGTTGTCAACCGTCAGAGATAAGCCTTCTCACAGCATGCTTCAATCCTTATCAGACATCACGGGACCAGAAACAGTGTAATGGACCTGGTGGTCTGATTATCCTGATTTCGACAACAGCTCCTTAATGGACACTCAAATCCTTCCTAATATCCGTCAATTTGTTGTGTGTAACAGCACGAGAGAATGAATTGCCATTTTTCCTGCAAAAACACCACGGCATTCTCGATATTTCAATGAAGCTCAACATTAATAGGCTTGGTGTCCCAACCAGTACATAATGTGTAATGTGAACAAGGTCGTTACTGTCCAGTTCGTTATTATATAATCAAAGTGTCTTTTAATTGACAGCTACATATCAATTCTATGGTTGGAAAGAATGCTTTCGACTTGAGTGGTGGTGAATGAGAATCATTCAAGTCCGAAGAAAAATACGCGTCAATCAAGTTTGTGGAATTGATCCTAATCACCAGGAGCCATTTCCAATGTAAATTTGTACATTGATTATAAGGCGTAAATTGAACTGACCATTCATCAACAGCTTTGAAAAGGTCTCAAGTAGCTGCTCTCTCAATATTATCATTTGATATCGACAAGTCTTGTTATCAAGTCATACTTGAAGGTCGGTCTTCTACAATGGTCCAGATACATTCAAGTAAGTTTGATTTTTCAAAGGATATAAATATAAACGCACTTGGGTTTAACTACGCACACTAAACAATGGTTGATTAAATTTAGGTCTGCTCATCTGTCATGCCGCCATGTGCTGTTGATATGACGTCGTCTCCTAGCTAGCGCGAGTAATGGAATTAGTTCCAGATTATAAAGTTACAACGTCAAGTGGCACTCGGGCCGGCCTCGCTGTATCAACGGCACAAACTAATCAAGTTAAATGGTTGTTGCTCCAGACTTTTGTATGACAAAGCATATATTATTACATATATATGAATCACCACCGCCTTTCTTCAACCCTCACAAATTTCCTAGGCGTTTTAATGTATTCCAGTTTCCAAAAGGTTCATCTGCTCTACTGATGATTCTAGGGAATGAAAATAATAAACTCCTACTTTAACTATCACAAAGCAAAGCAAGGTTTTGAATAGCACCAACTTTAACTAGCAATAATTTATATTGCTATATTTCAACCTTGGGGATTCCTGATGTCGTAAAAAGTCTAGGAACGTATCATCTATTACAATTTGCTATTTTTCAAAAACTTGTAACTTGAAAAGATTCACGACTTACGTTAAGTACACAGAGTAGAAGTAGATGGATTTTGCAAAAATTTGCAAAATTAGTTGCACTGAAAAATCCAGCAGCACAACTCTTGAAGAAGAAGAAGAAGGTCCCGGAACTAATATCAAACCGGTTTAAATCTTGAGTGTCCCCGAGGTTGTTTCAGAAATTTGTTGTTTTAGTTGATGATGAATTGGCCGGTTTGAATTATTTAGAGGGTTTCGTCTACACTATAGGAACCAAGGAACACTGGACAATTTTACAGTTGGAAAAACTTGTAACTACACTATTACTAATCAAGGTTGTGACTACAGTTAATTTCGGTGTGATTCCTGGTTCATGGGTCAAAAGTCTTCCTGCGCTTTTGCCCTGTTGGACTAATGTTGTTGTTGTTGTTAGGGTAGGTGGAATTCGACACTTGTTTTTTGCAACTACTTTTGTGTCCAGGGGAAATTGGCAGAAGAAGAAGAATCGTTCGACTACTCACTCGCCCTCTACCTTCAAATGTCAATACAGAGTTTCTCGACGGGCTTTTGGAGGTTTGTTGCTGGTGGTGGTACCCGGCCGAGGTCTTGTAGTGCCCGCACTTCCGTAGCGTAAACTAACAAGTAAATGGCAAATGCGGCAAGAGCCGAGCTCTGGAGCTATGGCGAGCGAATGGAGCCAGTAGTAGTGGAGAGGAGAAGGTTGGATGGGAAAAGAGGAGACGAAAAAAGAGCTCCCCACCAACCAACCACGTTACATGGCATTGCACAATAACAATCCACGGCTATTTTGCTCACTGTAAGCCGCGTGTGCTATGGGCTCGCTGCTGGTCTTTTGTGTCCATTATAATGCTGGCTCGTGCTCCTTTTATCCTGCTAACATCCCAGCTATGCATAAATACATGATAGGACGACCCGGCGGCGTTACTCACAGCACTCCAATGAGTCACCGTCCAAGGGTTTTGTGCCGGGTCTCTTCGGTGAGGAGCAATCTGCGACAGTATTGTGTTACGATAGCCAGATGGCAAAAAGACTTTCTCTTTGTGAGTTACCGGCGGCTCTGATGGGCTGTACTTTCACCGCAGCAAAAACGGCTCATCATAGCTTGAGGTCAGCAGCGGTTGCCAAGACTTCCAGAACGTTGTCAAGCGTGAGGGGTTGTGAACGCATGTTGGTTATGGCGATTGATGGAAAGTTATAATTTGGCAATATTTGTTATTGGTCGGATGTGGAAGAGGAGGACAATAAATTTTGTTTGTTCTCTGCCTACTTTTAGAGGACACTTTGACGGATGGCACGCACGCTAATACAAGTGTGCTGTTAAAGGTGTGCGTTTTGAGGGTTTGCTGGAGAAAAGTTGGGCGGGTAAAGTGAATATGTTGGTATTGGAGAAGTTAATCAGCAATGGGGACAAGAAGGTTGCGGTTGGGTAATTGGACACGAGTATGAGGAGAGGGAATACATATAAAAGTAGGTTCTGGATGGACGTGGTTAGCTTGAGGTCATGTAGTAAAAAAATTGGCCATTATTTTATTTTTTGGGGAAAACAAAAAGAAAGTTGTTAGAGGACGTGGGTTTGACTTGGACTTGGGCGAGGGAGATGTGGTTCAGGAAGTACAAGAAGAAAAGAAGGTACATGTCAAAGAACAGGAAAGCATGTACTAAGAGCCTTGGGCTTTTTCCATGTAGAAGAGGTACACTGGGTGAAAGCTGAGGAAATTGAAAGTTGAAAATATCAAATATCCATAAACTTTCCAAAGACCAAGATATTTATGAAGATATTATCAAGACATATACGGTTAAGCACTATGCAGTTTTTGGTGGTCAATCTTGAGGTGTGGCGAATTAGTCTACAAGACAGAACCGCATTGGGGTTTCCCTATCGTTGAATATTTTCCGGATGTGGCTTTCATTTGATGACTATGGATGGTCAGTATGATGAGGCACGGATTGTTGATTCAGTGAGTGGTGGCAGTGGCGAGATAACAGAGGCCGAGTAAACAATTTGTTGAGGTTCAACCTCATATAGAAGAGCCGGAAGAATAAATATTATGGTTGGAGTTTTTAGCTGGACTGGAGGAGACAGAGCTTGAGCAAGTTGGGAGTGGCTAGAAGAAGAAGAAGTAGGGATAATAGAGCAAGAGTCGACTGCAAAATTGTTGGCGAAAGGCTTTCTTTGTGATGGCTTCCGGATTAGAAACATTTGGAATTCCGTGAACAAATGCGCCCTTTTAGAGCCATTTTGTTTGGGTTTGTGGGGTAAAGTCTGAGGCTCACCGCGAAGCCCGCTTTGCATGTAATCCATTAGCGATGTGTGTCAGCCGGGTGGAAGTTGGAGGTAAAAAGCCACACGCGGATTAGCTGTCGAGCAATACGTCTTGTTCGTTCGCCTCCATCATTGGTATTCGGTGGGAGGCATCCGATAGCCGCTTAAATGTATCCCACATTTGCAACAACTTTTCCTGGCGTTGTTCCTTCCCGTCTTGTAACCTTTTCAAGGTTCTTGCCAATTCGCATGGATGGAATAAGTGAATTCATCCGTCATTTGTTCTCTTCCTGTGGCCTTTAGTATAGGCTCTTACCAATGTTTGATCGGCGGAGAGAAAGCGTAGATTCTTCTCAAATGGATAGATACAAGTGCACTGTAGAGTTCGCTTCTGTCACGGCAAGGGTTGAGAAATGCTAGATTTTGTGTCAATTTTTAACTTAAGCTACATGTAGAGCTTCATGTACTTTTTGTAATTTACTGGTGTATGAGCTGACTGTTGAAGGCTGACGAATTACGTAGCATGCAATTGTCCATTCAAATTCTAATTATAAAATACATGTGGAATCTGCAATTTTTTCTAGTAACAATTGTATCTTTCATGTTATGTAAGGGTTCGCTCTCACGCTTTTTATTACTGACAAAAAGCGTGGGTGAGAACTGCTTTGGAAATGGCAAAGTGTTTCCTTTTTGAGCCAACGCTCTAATCATGGAATACGATTCTGTTAATTGCAGTATGAGTTAGCATGTGCCTGGTGTATATAATGGAGCAGGAAGAACGTGATTCAGATTGTCACTTTGAAATCTCGAGTAAGTAGCCCAAGAATTTAAACCTTGTAACTTAACTTGGAGGGAAGGTTTGAGTTCCAAAGTACTGAAGTATGCGCTTGAAGAAGAAAGACCTCTGGCGTTTTGGGCTCACGACCCCTGGCTTCTGATGCTGGTGTCATCATGACAAAAAGATTTTTGCTGACAGACGCTTAAAGTCATGAGCGGAAAAAAGTGGTTAAATGATGAATGGTTACAGTGCACACTGTAGTGTCATGAAAGCATGATTTTTGTGGCGTGTGGCAAAATTAGTCCAACTGTCCTCTCCTCATAATGGCCATTAAGTTGAAGGTTAGCCGGGTTTAGTTCCGTAGGTTTTGTTATCAATTTAACTCGAGTGGAACCTTGGATTCAATTTTTCAAAATGCCTTACTTAACCATCCCCTTATCACTTAAATTTTAATCGGTCGGTACACGCCCGAAGTTGAAGTCAAGCTGGAGACCAGCCCATGGAATATGATTAGGTGTTGGAAATACTTTGAAAGATTATAATGGACAGATAAGCTTGTAAAATATATATCAAGTAATTACTGTGTACTGTCTAGCAAGGCTAGAGATTATGTCAACTATAGCTATATTGGATTACATGTAAACAAAGTAACGCCTTTAGTCAGACGGTTGTTTGAAACTAATTAAAGTGAGTCATTGTAAAAGAATGCACAGTTATATGCATTAGAACATTTTTTAAGTTTGGCTAAAATGCTACGTAGCCATAATTTGATACAGGCAATATATATAGGTGATGTTGGTGGACATGGGATCGCGTTAAGAATTTCCTGACCGGTTGAAGTTCAGCTATCTATTTTAAAACTCTGGAACCGAAAAAATATTTGCGGGTTGGCAAAAGCTGTTTAACTTGCACTGTCAACAACGTTTGGTTTGTAGAGCAAGAATTAATTATTTAAAGTCGATTGAGTTATGTAATCGTGCGTAAAAGTTGCGTTACAATGGCAGACACACACGTGCTTTGCCGATTCTTATATCAACAAAAGGATCAGGAATAATGGGTTCAATTTAATGCAATTATCTTTGGTATAAAATGGCTGTCCTCTTCACGTGTCATGTTATTGGACGGCTGACCGACTTTGCCATGTCACGCACGGAAGCCAAAAGCTTCTTCTTAACATAATAGTTGGTAAATGAGGGAAGAAACCACCTGTGAGACTGGTGGATCCTTCTGACAATTTCGCCAGCAGTTTCGCGTATAATATTTACTAAAACTGAATAATGGATAAAGTAGTCGTCGAATAAAGTAGAATACGGGAGAAGGAAGGAGGAAATATATAATTTGTTGAATTGCCGACATCCATCGTCTAGTCGAAGAAGGAAACTAGTCCTTGGTCGTCTATAACGTTGTTACATACAGGCACTATTTTATTATTTACGATAAATTTCTTTGAGCTGGGTTGGCCATGGGTTGTTTGTTGAACGTTATAAGTTATCCGGTAGTTGTGAGAGATAGTCTAAAGCCGGCCAAGTGAGTGAATCAAGTTTATGGTTTAGCGTAAAATGGAATATGACGGCGATATAAACATTGACGCCCGGGGAAAACATGGAGTCGATGATGGCGAAACGTAAACGATGAACAGGCGTCAACTTCGGCGGCGGCGGCGGTGAAGACAGTCCGGAAGATGGCTGTCAAATTAGTTGCGCTATTAGTCTGACAAACAGCCGCTTTCATGATGTTCAAGGCAAAATGTATATATGTGTATATACGCGAGTTTGGTGAACAAATTCCCACATCTGGCTGGATACATATGTCGGAAAAATTTATGGCGTTTTGGCAAGGCTTTTTTTTCGGAACTGCATAATACTTTTGGCGGATGATGGTGATGAGAATGTATGTTTTGGAGAAATATGATTCTTGGGATGTATATATATTCTGTGGGAATTTTTCGATACGTCCATATTATATACTTGGTTCTTTCCCAACTTTCTACCAGGAAACCAGGATATATATAAGGGGGAAAATGAAGCTCTCTCACCATAAGCCGAACTGGGTGTTTTTTACAAGATTGTTTATCTGTGAAACTAATACTTTATGTGTAAACAAGCCCTTGAAATTTAGTGAGAATTTTGACAAGGCCTGTGAAGCTTGGAAAACAGCTTTTGGTCTCAGACAAAGTGAAAAAAGAAGGAAAATGTGTGATCCATCCATTTGCAAGGTCTCTAGTCGTTAGATCAGTGAGTCGTTCGGAGTTTTGGGGCCAAGTATTTATTCATCGATGATGATTGGGAACCATGTATAGATACACGATGCTCTTTTGGAAAAGATACCATTCATAGTACGTTATAAAACATGCGAGCTAATTAAAGCCACGTGTTGTTGATGTGTTCAGGATACCAAGTGGCCATTGGTGGAAGTCTTGCGGAATTTGGGCAAATGCGGGTTCAACTGGAAATGTGTCAAAAAATCGGGTTGGTGTACTTTTCATGGGCACAAGACGCCCCTTGCCTGCAGTAGCGGTGGGACAGGTGGTGCTTGCTTTCTCTGCTTTTGGGGCCATTGCGTTTATGGGCAAAAGTTTGCTTATGATGATAAATTATAGGGTAAAAAATTGATTGCTGCCTACTTAATGGGCACTTGGGGTTACTACCGGGTGGGGTGACACATTTTATTTTCCCGTAAGAGTATATAGTACCAGCGATTATGTTTGTACTTTGTTAGTTGGAATAATATCCAAGTATCGAAGTATGCACGGAACTGGGTAAACGAAGGTGAAAGCAGAACCTATGTATTCAGGGTCAATTGATGGTGAGCAATGTTTGCGAAATATGTTTGTCGAGGACTCGTTGTCGTCGTGTCGTCGCCAACTCGTCCAGGCTTGTTGTTTGTTGAAATTAATTGATTGCCGTAGGAGCGGAATGTACGCTAAATAATCGGTGATTGATGGACATTTGGTCGGAATGGCATAAATCAATAATTAGTCGGTCCGTCCATGCCATTGGTGGTTTTGTTGTCACGACATACAAGTTTTGGAGACATTGGCCTATTTATTCGGCGTACCTTTGCGGCTTTTCCAAGAAAGTGTAAGATATACTCTTGCTTTCTTCGTGTGCTTGTCAGACAGGGTTCGGGAAATATTCATAGTTTCGTTTTGTAGTAAAACATGCAAGATTCGGTCAGTCTGTCAGTTGGACATGGACTCTTGAATAAAGTACCGATGGCCAAACTTTGTATTTTGGTGTTGCATAACTCGGAATAATGACATTTAACTTGATGGAATATGTATGTTCAATAGTTAATTAATTAATTCAGCTGATACCTACAGGATGAATATGACGGGATGATACGTTTGCGTAAGGACTTTCTCGTAGAAAATGTGAATTTCAGGCGTAACACTGTTATGCAGTTGTATTGTTTACGAACGTGAATGAGGTGAGCATTACAATCAATTCAAAAATGTCGTTTGAGTTTTGAGTAGCAAAAATGACCGAGAACCTTATCGTTACTGAAATACGTAATTAAGATGGACGAATCAACGAATGCATCGAACACAGCAATCAACCGACATCGGTGACGGTTTGAGCGGGCAATGCATGTAGCCTCCGAAAGGCGCGAATTTCAAACTGTTGAACGTTAAGTCACGTTTCCAAAGCGTGAAGTAAAACGTGAAGTGCACGAGGACTGGAAGGTTGCGATGGCAGGGGGCCGGTAATAATGTGACGCAGTAACGGCCAACGGCATGAAATTTTTGTCCGGTCCGAACCAGTATACGATTAGTCTCTGGAAGACTTGGAGCTTTGTCGAATGAGAAACAGACTTTACAGAAACAGATTTTCAGTTTTGACGACATCCATTCTATTGGTTGATAGCTAGAACTAGCGATTATCGGGAATTTTATAGACTTTTTAGTTACTGACAGTGAGAAAAGATCGAGTAAGCCAATTTTTCAACTTTGAGTCGTTGTTTTATGTGTGTATTTACTTAAGTGGTAATAAAATATCTAACGTTGTTGTTTTTACCAATTTCAGAGATACAAGATGGCGAATTCGACCGGCAGTATCAGGCTGCATCGAGAGCTTAAAGAAGAAATTGACATCTCGCGCACGATCGATACTGGACTCAACGGTTCTCGAGGCAACTACCATGTGGAAAAAATGGGCTTCTTGGTTACCATAACCTGGAATAGAGGCATCCAGGAATTGAACGAATTGTGGTTCACTTTGAGGGTAACGGACAAGTCCCACGCCATCGGCGACAGATTCAGTGTCGTCTTCACTGCTCTTCCGTCTCAAGGACCTCGAAACGAACCTACCTGCTTCTCCGGGGATTTCTATTCGCAATTTCGGATTGTCTTTGAACCAAATGTTCCTTTGGTGATTCGCCTAAGCATTACAAAAGTGAGGAAGGTGACGACAGATGGACGCTTCGGAATATCCGACGAAGCTTACCTGCGGCCCAAGAAGCTACTTATGGACATGTACGGCAGCCTTGACTCGACAGGAGACGTTCTGATTACTACCGATTTGGAAACCGTCTTCAAAGCGCACAAGGTGATCCTGGAGAACCAAAGTCCAATATTTAAGATCATGTTGGCAGCCAATGATGCATCGCATATCCATTTGGAAGATACGCTCGATGATGCTGTTGTCACTGCTTTTATTAAATTTATGTATCTCGGATGGACTGACAATACTCAGACGGACTTGAGGGGTCTCGTGAAACTGGCTTCTCGTTACGATGTTCAAGACTTGGTTGAAGCTTGCTGGAACAGACTGGTGAGGACTCTCAGCGTTGAAAACTGCGTGGAACTTCTGATACTTGCTAAGGATTTCGGTGACAAGGAAGGAGACTACAAGAGGAAAGTGGGCAGATTCGTGGTTGAAAACTTCAGGGACCTTCGTGGAACTGAACAGTATGCTGGATTGGTGAGGGATCATACTCAATTGTACCTGGAGATTTGTGGTGTGACATCTTGAAACGTTTAATTTTATTTCCAAACTATATATAACGGGACATCATGTTAGTTGAGATTTTTTCAAAGTTTGGTGAGGGATCACACTGAATTGTACCTGGAGATTGTGGTGTGAGATCTTGAAACGTTTAATTTTATTTCAAAACTACATATAACGGAACATCAAGTTAGTTGAGATTTTTTCAAAGTTACTTGAAAACTAATTAATTGTCCCTAGACCCACTCGAGGTTTATAAGTAAAAAAGATACTTTTTATATAATAAAGTTGTGTTGTTACCTCTAACATCAAAGTTCCAT
The DNA here is from genome assembly GCA_034698345.1 of Sphaeridia pumilis. Classification (NCBI taxonomy): domain Eukaryota; kingdom Metazoa; phylum Arthropoda; class Collembola; order Symphypleona; family Sminthurididae; genus Sphaeridia; species Sphaeridia pumilis. The sequence continues at coordinate 18,442 of JAQGBJ010000185.1, forward strand.
TTTTTGCATACTATATGCTATAGCAGTCGTAGAAATATAACAACTTTTATAGAAGTATCTAAGAGAAGTCCTTGTCAAATATTACTTCATTTTGAAGGTGATTATCGATTATACGGATGAGAACTTGCTCCTTTTATGTTGGTTTTGATTTGTGGAGCTTTCGGATGAACTTGTGATTGAGTTTGTATATTTTGGACTTGCGGTGGAGGTTGTCTGGGCATTGGAGCTTGTTTGAACGCTTTGCCGTGGTATAACGACGATAACAGTTCAACAGTTTCTTGCGGGTTAGATGTGATTGGAAGATTGGCAGCAGCTCCTTCTTGTGTTTCACGGTTGTGGATAATTTCCAGTAGATGGTTTGCAAGTTTAGTGAGGTTGGCCGGTTGTTTCTGTAATTTGCAAGAGGTTAGATAGAATCATTTGGATAATTGCATATCACTTTCAATGATATAATCAAACTTACAAGAGCCATGTCAGAGTTCATTTGTGCAGACCTCAGTTCTATGGCGCTGTGTTTGTTCTCTACTTCTGGATCTGGTTTAGTTCGGAGGTAATCAGGAACGATTTCATGGTTGAAAGCTTCGATTCTTCCTTCAGTTGTCTGTACCAGGTTGGGATCTTTGTCGGGGTTCAGCAATAATGGTAGAACAGTCAGTGCCCTCAGATTCGGTATCTTGTCTGATCGAAGCAGCCGCATCAGCGAGTTCATCTGTAACAGGTAACCAGAATTTCTTCAGAAGAGCAATTAAACGTGCAGCAAACCGCAACATATAAGCCTCATTTACCTGTCCAGAAACAACGGCAAAAGTGTCTAGAAAGTCCGGATTGGTTATATTCTTGTGGTCATGTTCCAGTTTCATTATCAAACTGCTCAGCGTTGCTTTCATCTCGTTGACCCTCTGGGTCATCACCTCCAAAGCATGTTCTTGCAGTTTTTCTTCACGGTTCATTTTGAAATGTTGGTAAATGGTCGAATTACAAAATATTATGATGCTCCAGTTTGATATTCTACCGGCTGAAGGCAAGCGACAGTGACCTAACTTAAGACAGCAAACAATCCACAATGCACAATGTTTGTTTATGTTTGATTGGAATGAACAAGAAATTTCCTTACCGACTCCGTACACCGAATTTCAATTTCGTCGCCGATCAGTATGGATCGTCATTTAAATCTATTGACCGTTTTGCAGCCGCTACTGGATCATCTGTGAGTGATTTGGGTTGATTAAGATCTTAAACTCGAGTTGAGCTTTAAACTAACTTGACATCTTCAGTTATCAAATATATGGACATCGATTAAGCCGTAAAGAAGACAATCTACCCACTGGTCAAAATAGAAAACTTGTAAGAAAACACCAGCTACTCTGTATACATGTGTACTGACAACACGTTGCAAGTTCGTTTAATTTCTTCATTTTGGTTCTGATCATTGCAGATAAACTTCGGTAAACATGTGCTCTGCAACGCCAAATTAAAGTGTGACTTTTCTAATTCTACTTTGGTGGACTAGCTGGACTGAAACCTCACGCCAAAATGCCATCTGAGTAAGAATCACTAACTTTCATTTAAACAGTGAATTTGATAGATGCCTGTTGGTAACCAATATCCAATAATATATTGATTACAGATTGTGTTCTGAAGAGATAGAAACTCTACTGGCCATTTTCTTGGACGATATAAATGTTGACTATGCAACGTGAGTTTAGCGAAATCATGCTCAACAATGTTTTGCAGATGCTTTCAGTCGCATCGTTATTAATTTTTATATCTTTTGCAGCGAAGACGTTATCGTGACAATGGTTCTGTACCCTTCCACTGGGGACGATTCAGAATCGAAATATGTTACCTTCACTCTTGAACTCACTTTACCTCCTGTATATCCGGATGTGCAGCCAGAAATCCGATTCAGGAATCCCCGAGGTCTATCAGAGGACCTGCTACTCAACCTAGAGAAGAAAATGCACCAGAAATGTCAAGAGATCTTAGGCTGCTCTATGATTTTTGAACTTATTGACATGGGAAAAGATTTCTTGACTGCCAACAACCGACCTTCTCAAGAATGCCCGATTTGCTTGTTGTCTTTTACGGAGTTTGATGTGTTCTTTCGACCGTCATGCTTTCATCACGTACATTCTTACTGTCTAGGAAAATATCTCTACAGTATCGCCAATTCTGCTAGGGGTGACGACGATGATAATGTAAGTTTCTGTCTTCTACTGTAGTGTGTATTGAAAAGGAGATTTGACGAAATTCGGAATAATTTATGTATTTCCAATTGCAGACTCAAAAGGAAGATGTGATCAAATACTGCTGTCCTGTGTGCCGAAACGAGCTGAAAGAAGATATTAATGTTGATAAACTGCTATCTTCACCCCCGCCGTCTGAGGAGAATCAGGAAGCCCTTTCTTCAACTAAAGTTCCTGAAGCCTGGTTAGGGAAACGAGAGTCATTAAACCTATTATACGCAAAACAAAAGAGTCAAGGAGGCATAATAGATCTGGCTAACAAGAAGATACACGTCATTTCTATACGGGGCCCTGAAGACAATGGTGATGGAAACGAAACAACTGGTGGGAGTCAAGAGGATGCAACTAATAATAGTAGTAGTAATAGCGGTAGTAGTGTACCTCAACCTCCAGCGCAAGTTTCCGGATCCGCTAACAATACTAACCACAAAACGCGAATTAAGGCTACAGGACACCATTCCTAAAAAAAGCCACGATAGCTTTAGTTATATAATCAGCTTGAAGTCATCGTATTATTTGCTTAAGTCAAGATTCTTGAGACCTTTGTACATCCGTAAAATTGTTGATAAATTAAATTCTAACATAATATATATACCCTAGTTATCGAGCCCTTTTCTTCATGCTTATGCTTCATCGTCATCTTCATCCTCGTTTTTGAACACATTACTTAAGACACGAATCGATTAATACCATGCAAGCATTAGAGTAATGCGTATCAAACCCTATGATATCACTAGCGTATTCATTACAAAAATCCATGGATATTACAGTATGCAGAGAAGGTGGTGATAGCTGATGGATGGCCAAGATCATTAGTGAATTAGCCAGGGATGGTGACGGATGATGCTTTTGCGGCGATCGCCGTAGTCATAGAGGATTTCCTCTCCAGCTTCAATATCCCTCTTAGCAACAAGAATCAGTCTGGGTTGATTTTGAACTTCGACGACTTTAGTAGCGCAATTCCCGTTCGAACGACTATGGTTCACCAGTCTTCCTAACCTTCCAGTTTCTTCAGTGGCGTCGATACTACAATAAACACAAAGAAAAAGGGGGAGATGAAATAACGGCCAACATCATATGTTTCTTGCTTCCCTTACAAAGGCTCCCCTCAAAGGGTGTCCATAAAAGGCGCCAAAGTTCTTAAGAATAGGGATAGCTAGTAGCTACAAAGCCCCACCGTTGCTTTCACTTACCAATATTGGCGATTCTTAAACCGAAAGTAATACATGTAGCAACCAATGTTCATATCTTCCGAGTACTTGGCTTCATTTTCCTTGGCTTCTGCGATACTAATGAGTTTCCCGGAGTATTCGACGACAAAGTCTCCACGATTAAACTTTTTCTTTGCTACAACTCCTCTGCCCTTGTCCTTAAACTTTGTTTCCTATGGAAAAAATGAATGATTAGTACCAGCTCATTTCCTTGTTATCAATTCTTCTAGGAATTCGCAAGAATAGCTTCACGACGCTACTTACTTTGAGATCATCTTCTACACCATCTAGAATCTGTTGCACCAGAAGCTTTTGGTTCTTCTCGGCAAGTGCCTGGTTGAGTCTCCGTTGACTTCGACGGCTCTGAGTAGGAAAAAAGTCTGGAAGTTTGGTCTGGCCTTTTTCGGGCAGTTTGCTCTGACTCTTGAGATGGTGGCCTTTGGCGAGACCTCTTCTTCTAGTTGAATTTCTGGGCGACAACGGAGTAGCCTTAGGGCTCTCGATCACCATTTTGGCGAGGTTTGTTCCAATACAAGGGTCCGAAATTGCGCACGGGTAAAATAAAAGTTAAAACCCAAGTTGGGAAGGTCTGCTGGATAAAAGCGTCGTCGTCTTGGTCTTGGTCGTTTCCACTAGAACTGCGATTTGCGAATTTTTCTTCGGGGTCCCCGCGAACACTTGAAGGGCCTCCGATTCGGAGTCATGGAGGCAGGACTATGGCGGAAGGTTGCCTTGAGTTGGCTGACTTGTCCAGTATTAACTGTGAACTTGTTGTTTACATCCCGGGACGACACAGTATCAAAGACACCATGCAAGTTTTTCGTAGTATTTTTAACATGTATTTCAACCAGAATCTATCCCACGGAGACACACTGTATAAACACACACACACACATATTATTATCGCGAGAGGAGACGAGCAACTTTTTAAGGAGGAGAAAATTCACCATGCTATCAAATGGCCCTTGTTCGAGAGAATTCCTGCCCGAGAGGAAAAGATGAACAAGAAGAAGAAGAAGGAAGAACTCAAGAGAGGAAGGAGCTGGCTGGCCGTTTAATAAATGCCGCGTCCATTCCCATGCTTTAGCATACGCGTGCATATTATACGCAGCGACGAGGAGAGAATGAAAAATACACGCGGCTTTAATATTATCGGTGAGGTGAGGAGCCCGTGAGTAAAATGATATCCTTCTCCTCGTCGCCTCTGAGCGCGAGCGAGCGCGAGCCATAGAGTAAAGCGAGATGAGGTTTGCCATTTTGTTGCCAATTTTCGATGAGCTGGAGTTTCGATATTTGAGGAAATGCGGATTGCGGCACATGTTTCTGCATGGATTTTTGACGATATTTTCAAAAAAATCAACTATAATTCGATCCTAGAATCTGTTTCAGCTAAATACAAAGAATTGAGATGAATGATGGATAATGATGATGATCTACGGCGGAATAAATTACATACGAGGTGATGCTGATATGGATACGTGGTTGGAGATGGGAGAAAAGGTTATGAAAAGCCTCGGCATAGCTAGAGAAACAAGTATTGACGATGGTAATGGTGGTAAATGGTCTTGTTGTCCAAGCAGGAACTCGTCGTCGTCGACTGGGCGAAAAGGGGTAATGCCATCATTGCCATCTTGGATATATATGCTGTGAATACACTGAAATGATAACCTCAAACAGCTTCACAAGTTACACGGTGGCAATAAGCTAAAGGTTGGGGTGAAAAGATGGCCCAAATGTTAGTTGATGTCTGCTCCATCTGTTATATATTTGTGTATATATTTACTTGTACAAAGCATATGATTATCGCCAAACCCCAAGCTGTATGACCGACCATACCTGATTGAAATCAAATAGCATATAGAAAAAGCCAGAAGATATATATCATCCAGAAAATGCAACAAGACGGACGTCAAAAACTATAAATAATAATAAGACGCGACTACGACGGCGCCATCTGGATGAAATCGTTTGCTGCGGTATATATATTTTAACGATGAAAGCGATCGGATTTCAAAGTTTTGAGAAAGACAGGAATTATATATACGGATTATAGGATGATATCGATGGATATTATATTTTTTGCGTTTGTATAGATACATGGAATGAACAAGATGCGTTTTCGTTGACGTAAGTCGATTCCGTTGATGGTCGAGTCTGTGTCTAGGGGTAAAAACGCTGAAAGCGCGATAAGGAAAAATTGAATGGTGTCTTGTTGTCAACTAACTACAAACTACAACATTTCACAGCTGGTAAAAATAAAGCTATTATAGACGACGACTTTTATCTGTAAAGGGAAGGAAAGCTGAGTGTTGGATAAGCTGGTTAATATATGTACTGAAGAAAATTTGTTGAAGCGGCCATTATCAAAGTGAACAAGATTAACTATGGCTGAGGACGATGAGAGTTTGTTTTGCTGACTGGGGAAGATGGGCTGTGAGGCTGATGAGAAATTGGATCAGATGCTTGAAGGGATGGTAAAAATGTGGGAATAGTAGTCAAGAGTTGTGGCTGCTCCTAACTAATTCACATATTATCGATGGAGCTAACAACGACAACAACTTTTGATGCGTTAAGGTTGTTGTTGTGTTTGTATTGCAAGGCCCAGCGAGCTCGAAGAAGAACAATAAGTGCAACAGAAATGTGCACTGATGGCGACGTGAAAGGGTTAGATTATACTTTAAAGGGTTGAAAAAGGGTTGTTTTGTTTGGAGGGAGAAAAGGTAGGAGAGGTAGTGTAGCTGCAAGCGTTTTGATGGAAAGATATGCTGATTATGTGAAGCAGGAAGTGATTGCCTATTAAAAGCTTGTAAAGTTTGCTTAGGTTTCTGTGTCGAAATTGCATCAGTGGGGTAATTTTGAAGCAAATTTGTCATGGTGCAGAAGCGAGAATTTAAATCGGGCTCTTGTGTGTATGGAAACATTTGGCATAGATTCTTGGTTGTTTAAGCGTAGGTGGAGGATTATGTTGAGGACGGGCATGGAAGTGCAGAGTAGAAGTCGTTGTAAATGGCAAAATGGCAAACAAAAACTTGACTTGCAGTTAGTTGAGAATGCATATATATGCATCGCATGGGTTTGAAGAATCAAGTTTGTTTGATTCATGGTTTTATTTATACTTATGGGTCGGTTCCACGTTTCTTTGCCACATAAATTCTCTGTTGGCTGCACCGACCGATGCTGTTTGTTCCTCTTTGATGTTATATGTGAGCGGTAAATTGGCGAGTTGCAAAAATATCTTGCATCGATTCAAGGTCGCCACTGCTGAAACCAATATACAGCGGGCGGATACACTTTTTGAAACAGCATATATTTTAGCTGGCATCCACGTTGCGTGTTTAACAGTCTTCTCAAAAGTGGATGGATGTCAAAAGTTCAATTTTGTAATGCAGAAGAGAGATTTTTGCCAAGGTTGCCAATTTTATGATTTTAGCTAAAAATGCACAAGGAGATGCGCTTATACCAAAGCCTTAAATAGCCTTGCGTTATTTTGCTGGATTCATAGAATCCTAGAACTAGAGCCACAACATGCGAGTTTCTCCTAATACAATGTTAGCTAGCTGAAAGCAACGTGTTATAAGCGCTAAAGGCCGGCTATCCAAGTTTTGCGGAAATCGAAACTTGAGCTACTTGCACAAATTGAACGGTAGATGTCTCTGCGCTGAGGCGCTGTTGGTGCGTGGTAGAAGTAGAGAAAGCTGATTTTGCCCTATGGAACAACGTATAAGGTAAAGACACCTGTCAATTAGAATTTGTACAGCTCAAGCTATAGTCTTTTGGAGAAGGAAACAGGTAGTTGGACAGTAACAGATTGTGTTCCAGTCTTTTCCGCAAAACTTTTCCTTGCTAATGGAATTTTAATGATTTTTGATGATGAACCTCGGAGTAACTAAAAGTTTGAGTAACAGCTGTAACCGATCCGTTATCCATAATAGTAATCGTTCGAATTGATTAGATGGCAGATGGCCAAGTGGAGCTGTAAGTACGATTGGAAATAAAGTTGTAATATTAGAATGGATTCTGTTCATCAATCAATGTGTGGTGATTGAGAGACAAAGTTGATGAATTTTGTTTGCAACTCACCTGGTTGGGGACATGGGACAGAAGAAATATTCATGCTTGACTTGGGCAAGTTGAAATACATAATAGGAGCTTTAGGTAGTGCGTTCTAACGGATATAAGTACATTTTGATACACAAATTTATTATTTATCCTTGGCCGTTATATCTTTTTGTATGTGCAAAATGTTGAGGTGTACATTTGTTTTTGGCTGTGCCAATTTGGCGGAAGTCGAATTTTATTACATACCTCTATTCAATTAAAGTAAGGTGTTTGCAGGGGACTATTGTTTGCTGTATGGCGAGCCAAAGAGCCGTTGGACGCGGTAAAGTGGGTAAACCTTTTTGCTTTCTCTTGTAATTGAGTGGACTCATTCGATATTCACTATATGAGCTGACCCTGAGCTGTGCACATTTGAACGATGGCATTGACAAATCTAAATTGCTGGAATTTGGAAGTTATGTAATTTTAAAAATCATTGTATGTTTGTGGATACGAAACTGGGATTTTTTCCAGTGGTTTATAAAATTCATGAAAATATTTAACAGCTTCAAATATATATGACATGATTTTGATTGAGGTGTTTTCTTGACTTAATCTACTGTACAAAATATAAATGTCCTGCAAGTACGAACATTATAAACTATTGAATTCCCATCCACGGATAGTCTCTCCAGCTGTAATGAGAATCTAAAGCAATGACGAGCTATAAAATCAAGGACTTTGTTAACGTATACAGAGACAGAGTCTGAAACCACATGTATAAACCGCAAAAATTTTGTAGGTTTGGTGATGATGGTAAGTATATATGGGATTCTTGGTTTCTTGATGGAGAAGCATATGATGGTTAACGACAAGTTTATCAAGGCTGTATCTGATGCTACTTTTAGTAGTCAGACAACAAAAGCTTTGTTGAGACATAAGGATTGATGAAATGGCTAGCCATAAAATTGGCGAAAATTTACGGTTGGGGAGTTATTATGAAGAAGGATGCTGGAGGAATGGAGCACTTTACGGTATATTTTGCGGGTATTATTCTTTTGGTTGAGGAAACTTTTGGAGTCGTCTCTCTACATGTGTTTGTTGTATGCGGGCTGACTGACTGTGAGGGAAGTTTATGATAAGCTCAAAGAAAAACGGAGCTTAAAACAAGAAGAAAGTTGGTTGGGGGAGGGGAGCAGATGATAGAAAATTAATAAAGTTAAATGGGAGGACGAGAGAGGGAGATGGTGGAATACGAGTCCGACCTTGACTGTATGATGGTGGCTTCTTGTTCCCGTTGTGTATTCATAATGGAGTGGGACAATACAAAAGGAAACCGCTTGAGGACAAGACGGAAGTTGGACCAGGGCATACGCTTAAAATGTCGGTAGTGGTAACAAAATAGCGGCAAGTAGAAAATATATGGAGAAAAGGGAAAAAGAAGAACGAACCACAAGCCCGTACAAGGTGGTAAAATGGCAGTGTTGGAAGCGTCGTAGTTGTAGTAGTATTCAACAGACAAGCGTCTAGCGAGAATATGGCAGTAGCGCAACAGCTGTCAGCGTGTAAAGATCGGTAAAAGCGTCGCTCGCGTTTCTCTTTCCCTCTACTTGCTTGTTCTTCCAGCGGCTTCATAACAGCCACAGTGCATTCAAACAAGTGTGTTTCCAACTACAACTTTCTCCCTTTGGGGCGAATGAGCTGGTGCCAAATACAATTAGTAAATCCTGTATAGGTGGACGATTCCTTGGCATTCACCTGGATCTGTAATCCCTGTCAAAGATTGGCTTTCGCAAGAAAAGATTTGGTCGACCTTGAACTTGAAGTAGTGAAAGTAGACGGAAAAGTGGAGGAAATTAATAAGAGACAAGGTAAGGATTTTGGAAATGTTCTTGATTAATATAGAGACAATTTTTCCTTAAGAATTTGGATTTGGCAAGGAAAGCGTTGTAGAGGAAATGTGACATGTTTCGTAAGCTTTTGGTAGCGGAAATTAGAGCTTATAATCGAATATAAATGTGTGATTGCGTGATGTGAAAGGAGGGCGCAGCTGGAAATGCCAATGACAAGATGTTATTATCTCATTCTTGCAAGTTTGCGACACAAGTATAACGTGTGCATGAGTGTTTATCAGGTGTATGGATTAGCGATTGATTAAGGCTTGGAAAGGGAAACATGCAAAAAGAAGGTGTTTGGAAGGTGTAAAGGTTGTGGGCCAATTGGGCAACCAAGTGAAAAAAAATCATGTTTTGTTTTCCTTGGTACAATCGCAAAAAAATATATATTGTTGCAGGGAAGCATGTGCTTTCTAGTAATTTTTCTATAAAAAGAATTGGCCTGGAGAATTGCGCATCTGGAGTTAGTTCCACGACGACGGCCAAGACAATCACAGCTGAGCCACAAGACAATGAAAGACAATTTTTTGGTAAAGAAAAATATTAGTTGAACACTCGGCAAGTAATTATTGCCGAGTACTGTCCCTATTGGATGGTTAGTTGTTGTTGCGAAAATTTGTTGGGAGTCTTTGCAAGTCTACAGGTGGGAACGGGAGTGATGTTGGGAAAGTTTTTCCTTTGAGTGCCCAAGTTTTGCAAGATAAATTGGTTAATGAAAGAAGTTGTTTTCAAAGAGCCCATACAATGAGCGTTGTAGAAGACGAGAAGTATACATTAAAGGAGCATCAAACGATTGAGTTGTTGTATTCATGACAGAAGGCTATATAATATTATTTTGGCTTTTGGGTTTTTGTTTAGCAAATTGTAAGCTTCACAGATTAGCTATCAAGATGAAAGAAAGATGAAAAGTTTTGTAAGGGCTAATTGTGAACGAGGGAAATATATATTTTTGAAATTTTGATGATAAAAAGGTCCATTGTTTCTTGTTGAATCCGGAATAAGGCGGTCGTAAATCAAGCTAATTTGTCACTAGATAGGAACAATATTAATGTGGAGATCTTGAGGGAAAGCTTTTGTATATGAGGTAGTGGGGTTTGTAACGTGTATATGTACTCGACTGTAACGTGGAATAGGGAAAAGATAATGATGATTTATTGTTTAGAGGCGTTTAGATACAAGAGAAATGTAGGAAGAAGAAACACCATCCGAGACTATTTAACCGGAAACTAGGGCTTGCTGCAGTAGGCTACACAAAGATTGTGAAAGGATAAAAAAGCTGTAGGATTGTACATCATTAGTGGTAACCAGACAAGTCTATGATGGTCGTCAGTATTTCGAGACATGTATGGGAGTAAGGTGAAGTTTGAAAAAATGGGTGTGAAAAGTAGTTACTTTTTTACCGGATAAAATGTGGCTATAAAGGGCGGATATATAAAGGCGATTACTTAGCCGGTTGCTGGTTTGCGTAACGTTGCGGATAAGCTTTGGATATTTCACATGCAAAAAAGTAGGAGAAGGAAGGGTGTATCAGGGGAAAAGCTGTAATAGCTCCGAGATGATTTGTTGTCAAGAGAGATTTACAGATGGAGAAATTGGTGCGATACCATAGACGACTTGGATTCCGAGGCTTTTTGGCTGGAGAAGAGAAAGCATTTCTTGAGAGGTTGGGCCATGACAGGGTGACTTGGTTTTGCAATTGATGGGAACACTAGAAGATATTTGAATGGAATAATATACTATAAGGATTATTTTGAGCAAGTGTTTCAATAAATTTTGGTTATGCAGTTGGATTTTGAGGTGAGGAAAAAGGTGACGTGGCGTAACCTTTTTGGTTGATGACTAAGAGGAATTTTGTGATGATGAAATGTATGGTTACAATTTTAATTTCATTAAGGATAAGAAGCTGTGGAGTGTAGCTGGAGACAAAAGCGACAATGTATGTCTTTTTGGTGGTGACGACAGAAGATGGATGTGGTGGGATTCGGGAAAGTGGGTAGTCGACGGAGGAGTAATGTAAATGTGGATGGAAATCAATGAGTGGATATGGATATATATGAGACTAAGCCAAGAAAAATCTTTGGAGGCCAATGTATAGAATTAAAGTGAAAGTCTTGGAGGAGAAGCGCCCGTGGGGAAATCAAAAATTGTACATGTGCAAGAAAGCGGCAAGAAGCTCAACAAGAAAGAAAGGGGAAGAAAAACTAATGTTAACGTTGGTCGGATCCAGTCGCTGTTCAAGAGCGGAAATCCGATGCATATAGATATATATAAACGTCGCTGCGGCTGCTGCTGCTCGAGTAAGACGTTCGTTTGGGCGGATAAGCGAAGAACCTGTTGAGCTCGCTCGTGGTATCATTTCATCGGTCGTGTGTTTCTGACCAAGTATCGCAACGCAATGTAGTGTTGCTGTGTGTGTTGTCATGTATCGCTATAAACACGAGTAGTTTTCTTTGAAAAACGATATACGTGTTTGTGTACGTTTCTTATTTGTGTGCTAAGGGTTGACCTGGTCTGGTAGTGGAAGCAAATGGAGATTTGCCTGGAAAAGGCCAAAAAACAATAAGGATCGCAGTATATTTACTTTGAAATTTTGGTGCTTTGTTTTTTTCGGCAGCCGTGAACGTGCGAACGGTCGCTGTCATCATGGTTTATGTATGCTGTATCAAGCAGCATTCTGCAAGAAGCGAGGTGTAAGAAAAAAGAAACTTGTTGGTGGACTGGATTTTAAAAAATCTCTGAGAGATCGTAAGGCTCTAACATACCAAAGACGAGGTAACAACTAAACAGCTTCTGAGAGGTGAAAGTAACAAGTTACCAATGGCGCAATTTCATGCAGTATTCACGAAAATATTGCCGAGGTTTTCGCCAGGCTTTTAGAGACGCGTAGAATGCGTAGCCTGAAAAGCGGGGGAAAACTGCTGGGTATTTGAGAGATATGAGACCGGAAGTAGGCTGAAGACGTGGGTTGCTATATACGGAGGTTTAAGGAAGAAATTATCTAGTATCGCTTGGAACCTGTTGTAAGTCCAAAAAGCATTTTGGCGAGGCATTCCATGTGTTTGGAATGTTAAACGTTGGGATTTGTAAAGGCAAAAGGGAAATATGCGCCTTGAGCGTAGATCCCGGGCATAAAGGCCGGGAAACGTGGTGATATTGTAAAACGGCAATAAAGCGGGTGAAAGGATGTGTGTGACAACGGCGACTGACTAAAGGAAAGATGGAAGACGAGCAAGAACAATAGGCATTGTAAGTGTATTTTAAGCTGTTTCGAAAAAGGAACAAGTGAGCCGAATTACATCAATAAAAGAGGTAAACAGCATGTCAAATAATAGGCTTAATGACTATGCTTTACAAGGCGCATGAAAAGAAGCGAGGGGACGTCAAATTGCCTAATTTGCGCCCCTTTTTATAACACGGCATTAAAGCGACAGAATAGCTGAATGCTGTAGGTAAGACTAAGGAAAGATTCACCACCGGAGAAACGCATGTATTCAAGTAAATGGGCTCTTAATGCAGGACAGTTATTTAATAATTTGGAGCTTTAGAGCATGTAAAGACTATAACTGTTGTAACGGGCTGTTGTTGGGGAATTATTGCAAGCTTGAAGAAAAACTGGGTAATTCGTTTCAATACACTCGCAGCGTTTTAAGGAACATGTTGGGGTTATATTTTGCTTTCTTTGTGAGATAAAATGGCAAATTGCCTCGAGGCGTCGAGTGAGTAAATAGTAAACAAGATGGCAAAGAGACAGGAAATATAATGGAGCTTTTGATGCTGGAAATGAAAAATAAGGCAATACAGTTACACGGGGAAAGGTCGGGGATTCAAATGGCAGGAGGCTATGGATAGAACCACATCTGTGGAAACAGACAAGGACGCAAAACTTGGAAAACTGCTAATGACGCTTTATGCGAGTCAGTGTTATTTAACCGCAAATATAATTTGCGAGCTGGATGTCAATTGTGGATATGATGAAAGCAGGAATTAATATGGAGAAGGAATGTGTGTACGGTCACAGAATTCACGGTTGTCCAAGGCAAAATGGGGTAATTTGGTGTATGAAATTCGCAAAACACCACAGCTGATTCAACAAACAGCTGGTTTGATCATGAACAGACGCCATCAATGGTGGGGAGAGAAACTCTTTGATATTATTATTACATACATGTGATTGTGGTAAGGAAAACATCAAAAGATTCTGAGTGGAAATTTAGCAGATTCATAGTCAGGTGGCTGAATTTTGTTGATTCGAATCTGGAAAAGACAAATGAATTTGATTGATGAACATGAAAGGACAGACACGTTTATATATATGTAATGACGATTATATGATAGAGCCAGGGTAGGAATACGGCGTTGAAAGAAGGCGAGAACGTGGGTGGGCATCCGATTATGATGACGACCGAAAAGTACATTTATCATGTTGGACACGTTTCTTCTCACTCCTTCAGTCAGTTCGGCCAGCTGTCATTAAGAGAAAGCGTATATACTTGCGGGTGTATACATGTAGCAAAATAACATGATCGGTCGTAAATAGATTGCAGAAGCTCGGTTCTAGGTTTCTACAATATTTGCCGGACGTCATCATAAGCAAAATGACAATCTGTAATATACAGTCAGAAGTAGAGTATTTATTAGCTTGCGTGAGCACGAGACAGAACTGTGTCTAAGGGCTGCAACAGAAGCTTATAACTTTATAATGCTGTATATTTTGGCTTGACAAAATTCGCCTGCCCGAGAAATATTTAGTAATATACTCTGGAGACTTGAAGCGGATCAAGAAAATATATTACAAATTTGCAGTTGAGCTACATACAACCGAATTGTGTTTGTGTGTCGTTAGACACTTTGGTACATTTTTGGGCAAGCGCTATTATGGAGAATTGTAAATGGAAAATAAATTTATGGCGAATATTGAACGAGTCGGCTAAAATTGCACCGGCAATAAAATATTACATCTGCCAGAAACCTATTGTTCAAGGAACAAGAAATGGTAATAATTATTTCCTGCTGGCTATAATTAATAAAAGAAGTTTCCTTGTGGTCATATATTACATTGATTGTTATACTTGATGAATGCTTGGTATATAAAAGCTTGCATTGGCAAACTTTGGATTCTTGCCGGAAAACCACGTGTGTGCATTTAAACAAGGAATTTTGATATTCAAGAAGAAGGAAGAGACTGGCTGACATGAATCTACTTTTGCGAATAAATTGGCAAATGAAATATGCATGGGGGAAATTACGGGAGAAACTGGCGAGACTGGATAATAATGAAGAGGAGTTGTTATTAAAATTTGTGAACATGGAGAAAGAATGATGATAAAAGAAAATTGTTGATGATGGAAGAAAATATTATACGGTTGAGAGGAAGCGCTTGTTTGTGAAAAGTCCAAGTGTGTATTTCAAGTGGGTTTGAGAATACAAATTGAGTCTGGTAGCGTGTGTTGTTCCTTTGTGAACAAGCCATTAGTTGCAGTTTTTGTCATGAAAAAAATGAGCGATGGAGGAGAAAAACGAGGAGAAAGTAGAAGGATGATGTGGCGGAAATTGAAATATTATGAGGAAAAATTCTCAAAATTGTATACGGCCTCTCAGTGCACATCATGTATGCCCAAAACACGTGGTGGACCTTGGAAGGTCGGTGGCAAGACGAGGGTCTGTCTGTGGCCTTGGATGTCCGATTTTGGAGTACAAGGGTGATTTCAAAGCAGCGATGATTGGACACAGGTGTACTGTAAGATTTTGGCAAAATGTTGACTGACAAGATGCGACTTTTGGAAAACAGTATGTATGTGCTGGTGTTGTTCAAGTGTGTGGGTTTGTGAAGAAAGTTGAAAAAGCATGTATTCGTACATGTTGAAATGTGTTGAGGTGTAGCTGAGAGGATCTGTGTGGTGAGCCATAACGATGAGCGTCTTGTTCTTGTTGAGAAACCTTTGATAGTCTGGTTATGTGCTCCTACGGGGAATTTTACACAACTTACATGCGGTGTGTCTTGTAGATGTTTCTATGCATTAGAAAAGTAAACTAGAGAAAAGTAGGAGCCGTCGTGGAGCAAAGTAGGAACCAAGCACAAAATTGCACACAACGTCAAAACTTTTCACCCAAGCCCCGCCATGTAAAACCCGTATAGAAAGTTGCTGTAAAGGAGTCAGTTGAAGAATATATTTAAGCTGTAGGGCTTTTGAACGGAAACGAAGCCGTCGAGGAGGACAAGGACGACCCGGTCCCGGTTGAAATGGCGAACAACAACAAGAGAGAAAGTAGCTTGTTGAGCTAAAGTAGAGGTTGGTGGATGGAATACACAAATGTCATTTCTCATTCTCATAAGAAGACAACGAACATGGATTCTTGTTCTTGTTCTCTCTTTATCTTGCAGACTGTCGTTGTATATAAATATAATGATACAGCAGCCATGTTTTGGTTTGATAATTTGAAAAGCATATGGGAATGTGGGCAGGGACCATGAGATCATTACAGCAACTGCTATGGTGTGTCTCCAGCGTTTTGCAATGACAATGTCTCTGAACTTGCCATCCATTTCCGGAGAACAAGGTTGGGGTAGTCGTTGCGGTAGCAGTAAAGTTGGGATAGTCGTTCACTTTTATGAGGATTGCAATTAAAGATATTGAGAATTTTCATTTGTCAGCTGAAAGGCCATTTGAGGACAGAAAGGGATGTGACATGATGATGGGATCATGTGAACATGAAGAATTTGTTGGGGCTGTAAATGGCGATACATGAGTTTTGTGGGTAAAAGTTGGTGGTAGGAATCCATCTTGTGTACGTCTGGAGCTGGAACAAAGTTTCCGCCACCAGTAAATAAACTTTTGGTCCAATAGAAAAGAAAAATGTTGTGAGAACATAAAGTCTGTGTGTATCAATATTTCGTTATAAAAAGTTTGGCGACGGACGGACGTGAGCAGTAAATTGAAGATAAAATTTGAAAGGTTTCCGGCGACAGACGGAGATGTAGTAAGTAGACTGAGCAAGTTTTGTGATGAGTAAATATTGATCAAAATGTTGAAGAATATGTACGATGGAGCTTTTGATGCCGTTACAATTCTAGACAGCTTTTTCATTAACAGATATTGAAAAGCTTTGATGAGACAGAGTCAAAGGCAAAAAGCAGAAATCTGCTCTAATATGTTTTTGACACTGTCGCAGCTAATACTATTATGGAGGTTTGTGGGCATTTGACAACCTTTGACACTGGAGCGAGTCGAGATGAAACAAATTAGATTAGACGGGTAGCCGCTAATAGACGGCATGTATATTCGATTTTGCTTGTGATCATGTTATCAAGCCGGATTGCATTATGATGCTGGTCGGAAGTAAGTAGTTGTGCATGTATCCTGACAACCGCCAGTTAATCAGGTTAGTAGAGGCGAACCTTGGAGAAATGTGAAGAAAGAAGGGAAATATATAGAAAATGTGTGAAATACGTGTCTTGTTAGGCAAGGAAAGAAGGGGATGAGAAGAGGTGCGGTAAAAAGGAAGCCAGAGGAAAGAAGGACGGCGAAATATGTTCCATCAAAAGATACCTTTGTCGAGATTTCTGGAACGTGATAATCAACTCGTGGAATTTTGTTCCCGGGTGCATAAGTGAGGAAATTCATGTACTTGGTTCTTTTGCCACGACAAAAGTTGGCCTTGATATCTCTCGTTCATGTATTAGTGGGACATTGAATCGAGTGAAATTATAATCGACTCAGGTAAAGAGTGACGAGCACTGCTCTTTGGCACTAATTTAATGATGATCTTGTTTATGCCTTCCGTAGATGCACAGGAAATTTCTAATATGCTCAGCTTCCGCATCCTTGAGCACGTGGCATTATTACACGTTGTGTGAAATAATGATAGGCATATGCGGAAAGATGTTGGTGTGTAGATTAATAGGTCAGATTCCTAGAAGCAAGATTCTAGGGCTTTAGATCCATGGCATTAGGCGGCATGTGTGTGTAAACATTGACACTGTTATTTGCTGTTGCTGGAAAACAAGTTTGGAAGAAAAGATTAGGCAACTTATTAGGGAATTACCGGAAGCCGTAAGAATTAGATGGTTTTTTCTTTGGGGGAATAAAGTCGTGAAACTATTGCTTTTTGTCACGGTTTTTTTCTAGAGGACGGAGGGACAAGAAAAAAGTTCCGGAATCGGAGAAACCGGAAATGGACCAAGGTATTTTATAGCACGTTTCCTCATATGCTGGTATTGTATTCCTGAAGGGTTTCGCAAACATATATACAGGCGAGGAAGGATGTGTTTAAGGAAATTAAGCAAGGTTGGTGGGTACGAAAAAGTTGGTTGCTGATTTTGTAAAAGTCCTTGCTGCTAGCGCAAATTGTTGAGATGATACCAAAAGTAGGTTTTTGTGGACTCAAGACCTGAGTACCTATTTTAGAAACTGGCTGAAGGAGTACGAAAGATTCCGTGACGCAAGGCGATCTGAGGTAATTTTTGATGGTTTTTGTAAACTGGAAGAGAGACATTGCGAAATTAGATCAAGGTCGTCACAAAAGCCGTTTTCGAATTCCATGACACAGAGGCGTCTGATATGATGATAAATCTAGAAAGGAAGAAGGACGGGGGGAATTTGTGTTTTTGTGTACAAAAGTATACTACTACCGGATGTTATTTCAGCTTCAGCTCAGAGCGCGGGCACCGGACCGTGGAAAAAGCTGGGAGCTATGGTTGCATTTGGTGAAAATAATAGATGAGAGAAAACTTTTTGCTAAAAGACTATGGTTGTTTTGTTAAGGATAAAACAATATGAGCCGTCGAAACACATGTATACGTTGGATTGTATGCGTGGAAGTTGAAAAGTAGGGGGGAAAGTAGTTGGATTGAGAATAAAGAAAGACAAGTTGTATGTATATGAACATGCACACGCATTTGATGTCTCTTGTATTATTTCAGGTAAACTGTCGCGGCTCATCGAGTCTTCTACAGGGAAAGTAGAGGAGGATGGCGTGAAAGGAAAAACATTGAGAAGCAACATGTCCTCGGAATTTGGTTTACGTGGACCCAAAACCCCGTGGGTTTGTCCCAGTGACAGACAGCTGGCTTTGAGGGCAAAGTAAGTGTATTTCTATCATTATATGCATCCGACAAGTCTGATGAAGCCTTTTCACGCGAGAATTTCGCCGTGAATTGGCAATAATATCAATTGGTCCCAGGTTTACGTACTCGATGATATTGTTTCGGATAGCAAATTAATATTCTATTAGTGAGATGAAAATCGGAATCTTGTTTTCAAGAATCAGTATTGGTTGATGATGATACATGCTTTGGTATAGTAAGAGAAATTGCTGTGGTAAGGAATTCCCTTAGCGGAAACTTATTATTTTGCTTTCCTTTTGACTGACTACAGGCTGAGGACTGGCTGGTCAATAAAAACGAATCAGTTCAGCACATACCCGAAACCGTCACCGCTCACGGAGAAAGAGCAGCAAATAATTGTATCGGTGATACAAAAGGCGGAAGAATTGGACCTGAATGAACAGCATCGAGTTGGGTAAGTAATATATATTGTGGATGATGGAGAGAAAGTGTTTGGCACTTAAATGGAACAACATAGACTCCCTGACCTCGACCTCGCAAACTCGCAATCATAACCACAGGGTCCAGCCCGTTGACGACAAGGCTATCGAATTCCATGGCATATTTCGTTGCCGAACTGTATATAGTTGTTGTATGATAGATATAGATAGGAAAAGAAACCAAAAGAATCATCTTTTATTATCCGGACTGTAATAATCGATTCTTTCTGGGGCTGTGGCTAAACTTTGATGTAAAAATTTCATTGTCAGCCGTTGGCAAAATAAGTGTATAATATCATATGACGAGAAAGGAGAAAATGACAAAAGAGAAATGTGAACAGGAGGGAATGTTGCGTAAAATTCTTTGAATCAAGCATATTTTGTGTGAACGATCCTCGTCCTTCTCACGTATACGTTTCACAGCTAATGTGGGCTAAACAGAGCGAACATATGTTCACAAAGTTAGACAGCAAAATGACAGGACCAAAAATTAACGAGTGGGCGACATGGCTATGGGACAGGAGAGGCGAAACGGTAAATATTGGCAAATAACGATTCGCAGAAACCCAAGACTCTGTAGTTGAGCGTGGGTAGCAATTAAATTGTTTACTGGGAGAAACTTTGAGGAGACAATTCATTTGGGACTTGAAATTAAGAGGGACGAAACTCGACAAAAGTTGTTAAAGTCGTGTATTTTGTTCAATTTAAGAATCAAATGACACTTTTCGCGTGTTTGTTTATCCACTCACAGTAACCGAATACAAGTTCTTATCAAATTACTAAAATTTAGTGATAGACGTTTAAAATGGACAAGTATTGATGCATAGAAGACCTTTTGACTGCATCGCCTGTCAGCGTCACAGCGTTTTCTAAATTGTGTTTTTAGGTTTTTGGCACGGGCAAAAAAGTTTACTCTTTTGGCCACATTTCGACGATTTGAGTCTATTAGGAAATTAAATTCGGTGGTTCAGCTCACTTACATTTTTAGTGTAAGTTTATGCGGGAGATGGTCCCAAAAGGGATTTGAATTGTTCCGTATCAAATAAAAAATGCCTCTGGAATTTTCAGTGTATTGTGTAAATTAAAAGCAATGTCAAGGGCATCATATATTGATACATTGTTTAGGTTACATTTTTGGCATCATCTTGGAATGCATAGAGCCGTTTCAAGAAAAAAATGCTTCAAAAGTGGTAGTTGCTTTGAGGTTAGAAAAAATGAAGGTTATGGTGAAAACTTTTTAAGAAAATTGAAAAATAAACTGACGATGAAGAAAATGTGGCAGGAAAAAAGAGCAATAAGTTTTCATACAAGGGTATAGAGCCTTGGAAATAATTCCCGCATACGATAAAAAGAATCGCTTGAATGCTCATATCCCGTAATGGCTTTTGTCAAATATTTTTGATTCCGGAACAAAATATATAATATTCTATGCTGCTGTCAAGGGAAAGCCGGGATAAAAACTTTACGGAAGAATAACCATTCCCACTGGTCAGAAGATTCTTAACGTACTTTTCGAACCCTAGGATATGGTCAAAACTTAATGGAATTTGTCGGCAAAGTTAGCTGTAGCCTTGACATGATTCCTTGGCGCTAAAGGATGGATTCCGTCAGTTTGCGTCCCCGGTGTTACATGCATAAACGTTGGTTGATGGTGATTGACAGGGAATAATGGAGATTTGATTGGATTTGACAGGAAACTGGTGGATAGACTGGAAAATTTGAAGCGTCTTGCCAGCGGTAACGGAGTTACTCAATGTATCCTTTGTGGTGACACTTTTGGCCTGGCTGTGTTCGGCAGAAACAGCTACACTTGCTGCGATTGTAAAAAGGTAAATGTGATACATACTCTAAGCTATTGTGTTTCAATCACGTCTCACTCAAGACATTTTATCTGAAATACAAGATTATATTACAGTCTTGACGGCTGTCAAATTTATAAATATTGTGGCCTTGACAAACAAGAAGCTTTCAAAACATGTAACTATTTTCCCCGAGTCTAGAAAGAAAGCAAATATATTTTAGAGACAAGAAGAAGCAAGTCGAGTGCTTTTGCACATTATACTAAACTTGGAGTCAAAAAGTAAATAGGAGGAAAAATTGTGAAAAGATGATTAAAGTTGGTCTTGTTTAAAACCTCAGAATTTGAAGCCTTGAAATTTCGACTGAAGAGTCCTATTCAGCTATAGTTACTGGGAATCTGGATTACCTTTGAGGAGGCTATTAATGCTATAAAGAGACTTGGCTTTGATCTTTTTACAAAAAGGAAGAGCCCATATATAGTTGAAGTAATATCGGTAGTGTGTACTATGCACAAGGCAACTTTGACAAGATGAAAGGATGTTTGTTGACCTCCGTGTTTGCAAGGAAAGAAATTGCTGGAAAATCACATATATATGCAACAACATATAAGCTTGTACAGATACTTGGCAAGGCAATTTTGAAGCTTGTTTGTTGGTAGAAAAACATGTGACTGGTAAACAAGGAAGTATAGATAGAAAAATCGAGGAGAAAAAAGTTGTATGAGCAAATTGGCAAAATTACAGTGAAATTTTAAAGAAGAATGGCTCTTTTGCAGGCCGTTTGCCGAAAATGTGTGGTGGACCTGAATGGGGGCGCAAGTGGAGCTGGAAGCAGTTCGAGTGGTGGCGGAAGTTGCTCAACGCCATCTTCGCCATCTGCCAAAGACGGAATTGTACGCCTTTGTAAACTTTGTTCTGAGAACAGAGAGTTTTTGAAAAAATCCGGTGCTTGGTTCTACAAGGTAAGGGAAACTTGCATGGAATGGAAGGCACGGACGGATTGCAATTTTGGTGTTGGTAGTTTTTGATTAATGAGTAGTATACTTTGAGGGGCTTTAATGAGCTGGAATTTTATCTGGTGGCTAACATTTTCAATGATGAATTATATACACAGGGGGTTCCAAAATACGTGTTACCTGAGAAAAAGTCGGTGTACGCAAACGGGCGACTGGGAGGAGCAAGTACCCGGGAGAAAGCAAGTGGTAGTGGAGCAGGAGCAGCAGTTACAGATTTGCAGGAAAAAAGATACATGAGAAGGTACATGGAGGATGGAGACATGTCATCCGTGTCTACAACGACCAACAAACGAAGTGCAGTTTGGACAAAAAATTTGCCAGATGCAATGAAGGGTAAATCAGAGGTTGAGAGTTCTTCCAGTGATGAAGGTGGGGACAAGGGTCTCCTGAAACTCAATGCAACAAGTTCGTTCAAACGTGCTGGGTCAATTCGCCGAGGTTCCAGAAGGGGTGAGAGGCCAGCACCGATAATAACGTCGTCGATACCTACAATCACAACAGTTCCTGAAGCTTCCAGTGGCAGCAGCGTCGGCATCGGAGTAGGTCCAGGAAGCTCACCACCTTTGGCGGCCAACAACAACAGCACTACTTTCACCACTTCTCCAGTAACTCCAGGTGGGTTTTCAAATCACTCTTCAAGTCCACCGCCATATTCTCCTCCATCAGGGCTAGCAAAAGCTGTGGATGCTTTATCTGCCAGTAGGTCAATACTGAGAAGGCTGAAATCAGGCGGAAGCAAATCAAACAGTTGTAGTAGCGATGAGGCAGCAAATTTTACTTCGACCGATGACAAACACGATGTGTTCAGTACTTCTTTTGACAAACACCACCACGGAGGAATCTCCAAGCAGAAATCCACCGACCCGATGATACTCCTAGAACATTCGCCTCCATCTCCATTCCAGCTAATGCCCGGAGACCCACATGGAGGCGGCGGCGGCGGCGGTAGGTCTTCTTCGTCTTCCTTTGACAGTGGAATTCGGCGGCACCCGTCCATGAGTTCCGGGAAGACGTCCAGTCTAGCTTCAAACAGTCCACCAGGATCGAGTCCGTCGCCAGCGGCAGCTTTCAATTCGACCTCTTCGTCTTCGTCTGCGTCGTCCACTTCAATATCCTCATACCAGCGGCGGCATCCGCCGCCGCCACCTCCGACAAGTTCAGAGTTATCGGGTTTCGGGATATTGGAAATTTCACTCCTTTTCGATGACAGTCAACAAGCTCTCCATTGTTCAATACACAGGGCAAAGGTTAGTGGGTTGGTTTAACCCATTTCTTATTTTTTGAATTGTAGATTAGACTTGAACATTCAGAAGGTGGCCTTGAGGCCTCCTTTTGTCGGAAAACAACATGTGCTATTTTTTTGCTGAAAAACAACAAGTTCAAGGTCAACGCAATGTTTACATTTATTCACCTAGCAAAATGTTTTTCTTTCTCCAACAGGACCTGACTCCCATGGATATTCAAGGGCTTTCCGATCCATACTGTATGCTTCAACTTAAGCCAACTCGATATGAGGTGAGTCTTTCAGTTAGGTTTAAAGTTGGGAATTAATTAAGCTTGGCTTAAGCAAAATAAAAAGGTGTTTTGTGTTAAATTAGTAGCGAATCTGCAAACAGAAAAAAAGCTGTATATACAGTTGGATGAAACATGTATATAAAGATACGCGCTAAAATTGGAATGAAGAGCTAGAATTGCTGACAGACTCAAGCTACTGCATTTTTAATGCCAAAACATTATTAACAAAGCGAGACAGCTAGACACAACCGGAGAAGCTTTTGATCTTTGGTGCAGCAACTGCAAGCAAACGGGCAGAGCATGGAAGCTATTTGCTGAAGACACAATCGAGTTTCGGCAGTTTACCCGGACGGTGAAAGTTGGGAAATTCATAATGTTGCCCAACCGCCCGTTCTCGTGTATAATTCATAAAAGTTTATACGTTACAGTCTATAGTGCAAAAGCGTCTAGCAACATTATAGATTCGCTTTATGAAGCAACAAGTGCGTCGGCAAGTTTCCTTCCTTGTTGTATATCTACTAGTTGAATTTAAAAAAGCTCCGAGTCTCGACGGTACAAGTGTTGAATGCAAAATGAAGCTGAAATAATTTCGTTCGTTGCTTGTGTGTAATAGGAAATAAAATCCAGTTTTGTAAAGGTCAGTCGGTGATTAAACATCCGTAAACCAGCTTATACGCAGTCAGTGCTTAAAAAAGGAATGTAGTCAAAAAGCCGAGTCGGAAGCGCCCTTGGATTTTGAAATAGCGCCGTAAGAAACACGAGACGTTGTTGGGTGTCTCTTGTACCAAAAAAATCTGTTGATGAAAGCTACTTACAAGCATTTACATGTGTGTGGAGAAAGCGGAAGCTAGAAAACACTTTTTCTTTGTTGTTCTTGTTGTCGATGGCGTAATTTTGAGTCGGAGTTTATTTTTCACATACAGGGAACACATGTCCGGACGAAAACTGTGCATAAAGCCCTGCATCCTGTCTTTAATGAAACTCTGACGTTTTACGGAGTTACACAAAACGAGGTTGCGAGGCAAACGCTTCAGATCGATGTGATGGGTAAGTTGGCAATTTTTCAAGTGTATAAATTTTTATGTTGTAAATTATGTGAGTGCCGTGTATATATATACTGTAAAAAATATGTGTAAATTTTTAGACGAAGACAGGTGGGCTCGAGAATGCCTAGGGACTACACAAGTCGCCCTTCATAAAATCAAGCCTCAGCAAACCAAACTGTTGACATTAAGTTTGGAGAAACCACGATTGGTAAGTTGAGATTCGGGCGTTGCTCTAGTGAAGAAAATATTATGGAACTCTTGTTCCATTTGGAAGGAGCTGGTTGGTGGTAGTGAAACCACATAAGAGGAAATTGCCTGCAGAAATAATATATCGATGGATGAGGGCCACCACCACTCACCACTGACGACTAATGACAATTGACGGCTCTTATTACAGCTCGAGGATGAAGATTGGGGCCGAGGGCGATTACAATTGTCCTTATGCTACATGGCGGATAAAAGCTTGCTTCTCGTCGGGGTCATACGGGCTGAAGGTCTGCCGACCATGGACCAAAATGGGACTTCGCAGCCCTACGTTCGAGTGTAAGTTACTATAGAATTGAATGTATGCATGATAATAACTAAAGCTGGGTGAAAATGACATGTAAAAATCCATGTTGTCTTGAAAGTTTTTTTTAGTGCGAGTTAATTTTTCGAAGAAAAAGTTGTAGAAAAATGTGCAAACTTTTTGACAGATGAAAAGTGTATGGTAGAAGAGGAGAGCAAAGTTTTTGTTGGACTTTGTATATGGGCAGGAGTGTTTTCCCTTAGGCGTCTTAGCCGGGTTACTGATGTAGTGCCGTAACTGACTGTGAACGAGTGAATTAATCAAGAGAAAGCGCTTTTATCTGTATGAGGAAGATATAACAGTTAAAGCCCCGCTGGGCAAAATAACGGATATATAGAACAAGAAGCCGGACGGGAAAAGTGGAGAAGATGTTGAAATAGCACTATAGGGTTGCAAGGGCGTCAAGGAGGCAGCAGCATGAGCTCGGGATAAGAATAACATGTAAAAGCTATGGAGAAAGTAACGAAACTTTTGCAGATTTCCAGTAGTGACGACGATAGACACCATACGGCTGATTTGGATGTGGAAAAAGTGGTGGTTGGTTGGGGTAGTTTGCTGGGATGTGGAATGGCTCGTTTGTATGTAAAAGTTGCAATGGTCGTAAAGGACCATATGTCAAGCAATGCAGTTGTAGAGCCGCTTAAATGGGAAATTATGTCACCGGATGTAGGTCCGTGTAGTAGGCAAGGGCTCGGGAATAATTGCGTCAGTTGGGACAGTCAGCAAGGACTTGGAATGACAAAATAAAGACTGGCCTTCGCCTTCGATGATGGAATCGAGTTCTGGGAAGTTGATTACAAGTTTGTTGATGTATACGTGTATCGTGAGTTGATTAATTCAATGATAGAGACTTTGATGCGAGGGAAAGGTGGTGATGGTTTTAGAAGCAGTTCGTGTCCAATTTAATCTAGTCGCCAAGTACTAGATGGATGCTTGTCGATGTTGTAATCTGAGAAGTGCTCAAAGCTTAACGGGCCACTGTTTATGCTCGCCTTAAGTGGCAGCAGGTGCAGGCAGAGAAACATGGCCAAATCCAGTCTGAATCAAAATGGGATTCGTTGTCGTTCTAGAGAAAAATAGTCTAGAGTCTATTCCTGAATTTGATTCAAACACAAAAATAATCTGGCTGATCACAGAGTTGTCAATCAAGTAACGTTGCAGGATGAAGAAATAAAAAAGGAAAATTTGAAAGTAGCTGTTTTATAGCGTTAATGAATGTTGTGACTTGGTTCACAACATTTTGCTGTACAAAATGTATCTTGAAAGTCCTAATCGAAAATTGGGTTTCAGGAAACTTTTGCAAGACGCCAACATCGCCGCAAGTGGTACCAGCACCAAAATCAATGGACGATCAATAAATAGAAAGTTCAACATGTCAATCAAATGGAAGACGGTAAATCCAGAGTTCCGGGAAGAATTTTCTTTGAAAGTGCCAAGCAAGGACCTACCAAAGCTGGCACTGGCAATTTCTGTGATTGATAAAGTTGACCAAAATTATATTGGTAAGATTAAGAGATTTGCGTTTTAGAATTCTTGGGAATTCGATTACAATTTTGTATTTTTGCAGGTGGGATACTTTTAAGCACAAGCTCCAAAGGACAAAGACTGAGGCACTGGACAGATATGCTGAAGTACAATAACAGGAAGCATCTCAAGTGGCATATTTTGAGTCCGTCAATGGTTCCTCAATAAAAAGCTGTTAATGTTTATAGAGAAAAGAGAAGAATGTAGATTGAGTTGAAAATGTGGATGATAGTCACGTATTTACCTGTAGTTGTACAGATCGAAGTCCCAGTGATAACAGCATTTACAGCTAAGACAAATTTTGTGGTACTGAATGGAAAATCAATAAAAAGAAATTAGTTTGACAAAGACTTTCTTTCCTTGTTGTGTTTTTGTTGGCTACCTATAAGGGAGAATGTTAATTACAGTACAGCATCTAGGAATTTATTGCTTGACACCTGGAATTGTGAATTTTACAATTACAGTGAATTATGAGAGCGAGAATGTACTTTTAATTGGAAGTAATATAGTTGTTGAACATATACAAGAGATTGCAGTTGTACTAGTCGAATGAACGAAACGAGAACTTTACGCAACTTGCAAAAAAATCCAAATGCAACTTTAAAGGATACCATGTTCATTACATTAGTTCATGAGCACGTCAGGCTAAGTTAATAAATAGGGCATTTTATCTGCTGTTCACATTTTTAGTGGATGTGAGTACATTATAAACCATCATAAGGCCTGCGAATATACTAATCGCAATACAAATCAGACAATAAGACTAGTTTGTGAGTAAAGTCAAATGAATCACTATTTTAAATACAATTTTTGTGCTGAAAGAGTAGCATATCATTTCTCAACTTTGTTTAGAAACTGTGCTGCCTTTAAGAGTACTTTATCTACCGTCTTATCAATTTTCTCATGCAGCGAATCGTCTTTCTCTATTTTGGTCAACTCTTTGACAACTTGATAATCTCGTTTACTTAACCATACTTCTCGTCTTCGTTGTCGTTCTTGTTCACTGATTTCGCGGCCGGCTAGTCAGTCCTTGATGTTTTCCAGGGCCATGCCGAATTCATCGAGAATCAACCCCATCGGTGTCTTCTTGACTCCCAACTTGTCCATTTGGTTGACAATCTTGTTTTTCGCCGATCTGGTCCTCAGGGATGCATGGGCAAAGACGACTAGAAAATAAGCAATCACTAAGTGAACCTTGATCTAGAAATAATACTGATTCAATGAACTGATCGATAAATCACCTGCCAAAGGGAGCACAATTCCGAAGATAAATACGAGCACCGAACCAACCAAGTTGATGATCAAGTACCCAGCTCCGAAAACGACACCCAGGCACAAGAACGGATGCTTCTTCTGAGCAGAGTGGACTACTGTTTGATTCTTGGCCAGGTATCGGTACAAGTACAACATTCCGGCGACGGCTGTCAAGCCCAAGAGCATCTGACCCGGGTGAAGAAGACTGAAATAAAGTAAATTCGATCATTTTACATCCGATCAACTAGAACTCTGCAACATTTGCACTATATTTCATTTCTATATTCAGCAACATACCCAACCAGTCCAAAAATCACAATGAAAAGCAGAAAATAGTTGGTTTGGTAGTAAATGAGGTTCTTCTCCACACGACCATTCCAACGTTCCAAGTCAGCAAAGTTGGGCAGCTGGAATTCCTCCATCAGGAAGTCGTTCAACGACCGAAAAGGCTCTAGCTTAATGTTACTCATGTTGATTTTCTAAAATGTCAAAATAAATACGGGTCAATAACTACATTTTATAAAGAACACTGCAAAAACGGCTTGAACTTACGGTTTGAGATCTTCAATACGACGTGACTCACCACGATGATACGTGGTTAACTGGTAAAGTCAAAAATACTATTTGAATTACCTCTGACCTTGATAGATGCCCGTACTAGTCAACTAAAGCGAAGCAGACAGAATGTGGTTTTAGCAGCAATTTGTAGAACACACTTTGATATTCCTCGCTGCTAGTTGATGTTCTAGCTTGAATTCTATAATTACATATGACACTGTTTTCCAATACAAAATACACAGATGCGATGAGCTGAATAAACTTGGCTCGCCACCAAATCCAATATAAATACAGTCAAAGCGTTAGTCATCGATCAAAATTGTGTAATCAGCAGGTTTTGTTTGGGTTGCTTCGCGTCAAGTTTGTCCCTCAATCGCCCTATCAAAACAACAATTCGTATTTCGCGCTCCGCGAGCTGTCAACGCTAGAGTGCAGTGCAAGCCTTTCTCCAGAATCGATGACTCCTGCGGAGAAAGTTGAGCTTGGATTCGATGCTTTGCCGTAATGCAGTATTGCTTTCTTTGGGCGTTCTGGAACGGAATTCGGTCGGAAATGTATAAACATTTCATGGCACATTAGAAGATATCTCATGAATTTTTAACAATGTCATCGCCTGTCAATGCTCGAACATCAAACGTGTTAACCGTTTCATCCAATTCCAAGAGTTAATACTTTACCTCAGGAGAACCTTAGCTCCAGCAAATTGTTCAATGGGCGGGAGGTAAAAGAAGGCTCTTATGCCTAGAACGATATAAATCGATACTAATATTCTAGGAAATCGTTACAATCTTCGTCATCAAATTACATCCAGAGTAAATTGCGAAACAACAAGTTTTTACTTTGCTATAAGGAAATCGGCATCAATTTTGCAAAAGCAATTCACAATGACCAGTATAGAGGTTTGAAGTTGGGAATAGTTCGCAGAAGCTGAATACTTATAGCTCTAGCTCTTGCTACGACGAAAAACGTGGTTATGTCAGGTCAGGCCACCAAAACTACGCAGCCACTTAAAAGCAGAACAGCGAATTAGCAAAAAGTTTTGCCAATTTGAACACTCAGATTCTACCCAGGGAAAAAGGTGAAGAAAGCGGGTTCTGGCTTCTCATTGACAAAACCTGTTTTACCACCACATTTAAAAGCTTGAAGAAGAGTTAACCTCTCAGAACGCTGCCAGCATTCCTATCGTTTACTGCTTTGCACTTGCCGCTGCAACGGTCATGACAAGCTGAAATATATTGTTCGATATCGTTGTTCTTGTGCGCTACGCATCGTTAACGAACGAGCCGTGTCGGGGTGTAGTTGCACTGGCACAATTGAACAGCAACGGTGGCCGGCAGATCGCTGCTGCGAACGACTCATAGATATATACGTGTCCGGGCGAGAAAGCGGCAACTTCAAAAACCGTCATTTGGAAAATCCCCATAGAATACAGTGCATCACATATTGGACAGCAGAGCGGAATAGGAATACAGCAGGTGAAGAAACATTTATTAGGGCGACGAGCATACAGAATCAGCAGTTTTAGTGTGTTATTCCCTGTATGTTTCCTAATTAGCGGTGTGTTAATGTCTGATTGCAGTGCTCATTTATACGGTTAATATCCTGTAGTGAACTTACTGGCCATTAGTCGAATAAGAAGCAGAGCCTTGTGTCATACGCTATACTTCCGCTAGAACATTAATCAGGTCGATCGATTTGACACTGCATAACTTTGAATCGGGAAGTCAACAGCTCGTTTTCTATTAAATATCGTTCAAGTTTGAGGAAGGAGACGCATTAGAAACGCTAACGCAGGTGCGTGAGTTGTAAGTCGAAAGTTGAACAAAAGACTGAACAGGTGTTCGCAAAAAAGCCAAGTTCCTGATCCGAGCCGGTAAGTATTTCGAAGAAACTCTACAATTTGGAGGATTCGAAAGCATGCTTGGGTTTCTAAAATAAATTTACTTGTACGTATTTTCGGGACTGCAAATACATTGTTGAAGGCATGTAACTTGGATTGTTTAATGAAATGTTTCCTTGTCTTTTTGGGATGTTCTACTACACCTTTGACCTTACTACATACCTTGTTGGGCAATAGCGGACGAGCTGGAAATTTGCTTTGCTTGAAATACACGGGTCTTTTCTGGTATTTTGGTGGGGTTCATAGTAAGCTAAGAGAAACGCTTGAATTGCCGAAAAATCGCTACTACTAGTTACTGGAAACATGCCGAAACATCGAAATCGCAAGACTTCAAAGGGTGGGGAAGTTGAAGAGGTCAAATGGGAACTACGGAAGCGAGGGGTCCGACCCACTGGAGATCTACAGTCAATGGTCATTACTCAAGCTTTTCCTTCTGCTTTTACTTTTGAACATGTATTGCATGAGATCTTTTGGTGCTTGGTTATGTTTAGAATAGAATGTTGAATTTTGATGGGATTGTGTTTGGAATTTTGGGTTTTTCGTTTATGTGTAGTGTTTTCTGAACGCGGAAGTCAAGTCACCTACCCAAGTCTGGGGGATGATTAAGTTAATCCTTGAATTAGTCTATCGTAGTTTTTTATGTGATTGTGGGAATTTGATACTTGTTCGGCAATGTTTGTGAGTTGATTAGATATGTTCATTGCACAGGTCATGACATTAATTTGTGTTTTCTTTGCAGCTTCGTAGGTTAGAAGATTTGAAAACGAAAGAAGAGCAAGAAAGAATGGAGACGGAAGCCAAGATGAATAATAATTCGCGAAAAGCCAAAAAGGGACATCAGGATGGCGAAAATCACGTGAACCACAGTGCTAAAAATAAAGAAGAGCTGGAGAAAAAGAAGAAACAGAAGCAAGCGTCAGAGGAAAGATCTCAATTAGTATTGTGGCGAAGTCCAATCAAAACGACGACGTATTTTCTGTCAGAAATACCTTGTGCAATCACAGATGCTAGAGATAGGTGAGTATCTAAGAAATCGGGCTGGAGTTTGTTGATCCATGTAACTAAGACAATGTTTTGGACGCTTCTAGGTTTCTCGCCTCTTTGTATGACCCACGTAAACGCTCAATACCTGCTGGTCGAAAGTTTCTAATTTTTCTATCAGTACTCTCAATTTTCTATGGAGCGTACTTTTTCCTGTTTAAGGAAGATCCCGAGTCATTGAAAGTAAGTTATTTGGCGAGAAGTTGATGAAAGTGAGATGCTCGCTCAGTGTCTAAATATTTCTTTTTTTCAGATCAAGGAGTCAATGTATTGGTACTCTTACTGGGTGTTTCTTGGAATCTTGTCATCGGTTGGCCTAGGAACTGGATTACATACGTTTGTTCTGTATCTTGGCCCGTTTATAGCGAAAGTGACTCTTGCTGCGCAAGAGTGCGGTACCCTAGATTTCCCCCATCCACCATATCCTGACCAGTAAGTTTTTTGAGATATATTGCTTCAAGTGTCACTTGAGGTTTACTTATGCTCAATTGTGTTGTGTTACAGAGTGGTTTGTCCAGAGAACGAAGTTACTGGCGGTGTTGTCACCGTATTTGATATAATGGGCAAAATTCGATGGGAGTCATTGGCTTGGGGTTTTGGAACTGCTTTGGGTGAACTGCCCCCGTATTTCATGGCACGTGCTGCTCGATTGACCGGCATGGAAGCTGACGAAGAGCTAGAAGAGTTCACCCAGTTGCTGCAGAAGAAGAAGAAAATGGACCCTTCACAGCTCGTAAGAGATTGCATTGATTCAACTGCCCTCAAAGTACTGTTTAGCTCAGTTTATATTGAAATTTTTGCTTTTACAGAGTTTGTTGGACAGAGGAAAGTTCTGGATGGAAGATCTGGTTGAGAAAGTCGGCTTCTGGGGAATTTTAGCGTGTGCCTCTATTCCGAATCCATTGTTTGATTTGGCCGGTATTACTTGCGGTCATTTTCTAGTTCCGTTCATCACATTCTTTGGTGCCACAGTGATAGGGAAAGCAATCATCAAAGCCCACTTGCAAATGACTTTCGTGATTCTTGCGTTCAATGAAGAATTGCTAGCTCGGTAATTTTCAAATCAGATGAGCTATAAAGTTGATTGTTTTGTTATTTGTACTAAAATCTCTTGTTAATTTCAGAGTCGTAAGTCTGCTGCATGATTTGCCAAAATTCGGTCCAACGCTTAGTGAACCGTTCGAACAACTAATGGAACATCAAAAAGCAACGTTACATCACCGGTCCGAGGGACACCAGGTAAAGTCGCGAAACATTAGTTACACTGAACTGAATTGTATATTGATTGTATAATAGTGCTAACGGAACTTTTCAAATTACAGGAGGGAGGATTTATTGCCTTCATTCTGGAAAAGCTTGTCATGTCGATGGTAGTATATTTCGTGATTTCTATCGTGAATTCAATGGCTCAATCCTACCATAAACGTATAACAAGCAACAAGAAACCAGCAAAAGTCAAGTTATAAACAATACGCTGCTCTATCGCTGGTCACTGGTGACGCGAAATAATTTACTAATTGAGCCTTTTGTGTATGTTTCAATGTAGTTATGTAGAATAGCTGGACGAATGATATCAGTTTAGCTGTGTTCATTCTGTTCAGCTCAACATTAGTCGCATTGATGGATGAGTTTTATAAGCCGTGTGTATGAAGCGAAACTGATGCTAGTGATTTTCTTTGAACAAGCACATGTAGGTTGTCAGTTTGTATCGTGATACCACTTAGTTTTAGTGAAACTGAGGATTTCCTCAGGTGCATGCTGCTGGTAGATTCAAGCGTCTAGATATTAGCTCGGAATTAATTTGTTATACCGGTACGCACTACCTAGTGTATGCTTTCCTTCTGTTGTCGAGTTTGACTCAACCCAGATGCAGACACACTGTTCATTCCCTCGTTGTTGTGCTCATTGACGATTTGATATGAAACAAGTAATAAACTTGAAACTATATTGAATTTCTTTTGGTTTTCACGCACACAAGGTCATGTGTCAGCCATATCTTTTCGATTTGAAGAAAAAATAGCAATATAAACAGGCTTGAGGAATTTATATCACGAACTCTTCATAAATTTTTACATTTTACACAAACATCCGTGACTACTGAACGTTTGTTTAGATGATTCAATACGTACTATTTTAACGATAAAGATGATCAGCTTCAATGTTAGCTGCAATTTCAGGCTCCCACTTATCGCCGTTATTTAAAAGCTTTTCCTTGTTATACAGAAGTTCTTCATGCGACTCAGTTGAGAATTCAAAGTTAGGGCCCTGTAGAAATATTTTGATCCAAAAGTAAGTTGTGAACCGAATGATTATAATGATATATTCAAGAGCTTACCTCCACAATGGCATCAACAGGGCAAGCTTCCTGACAAAATCCGCAATAAATGCATTTTGTCATGTCAATGTCGTATCTGGTGGTTCGTCTACTTCCATCTGCTCTTTCTTCTGCTTCGATAGTGATTGCCTACCAAAATAAGAAGATTGATAAAAATATGCTGTTTATCATCTCAAAAAACTATTATATAATAGCAATAAATTTCACCTGGGCTGGGCAGATGGCTTCGCACAACTTGCAAGCGATGCACCTTTCTTCACCTGAAGGATATCTTCTTAAAGCATGTTCTCCACGGAACCTGGGGCTCAAAGGTCCCTTCTCAAACGGGTAATTTATGGTTGCTGGCTCCTTGAACATGTGAGCGAGGGTCATGCCAAGACCTGGAAAAACGTTCACGATTTATTTCAAGATTTCTTTACATAAATTTAGCTAATACGTATTCATGAACTATGTACTATACCTCTGAACATTTCCGTCATGAAAATCGAAGTTACAGCCCGGTCGGCAACATCCTTCCATTCCATGCTTTCGTCACGAATCTTGCCTCGAACATAAGTATAGTCGTTCCCACTTCGTTCAGGAGTTGATGTGTGAAGGCCTGCAATGGAGGGCCTCGCACCTGAAGAATTTCCTAATTGGGCTCGTCTAGCAGACCAGAGCAACGCCGATTTTAGTGTTGAGGCTTGCATATTGAAGACTGAATGAAGCTAGAAAGTTTTCAATGCAGAATGATTAGGTATACTGATAATGGCTGTAGATTTGTGGATAACAGCAATTGCTACTCATTAATCAACAAGAACTTGAAAAGTGTGACTTACATTTCACTGTACAGCACCAATCGAAAAATATTAAAAGCAGACTTTTGATTGCAAGCAATCAAAAAGACTTTCCATAGGTTTTTAGCGATCAGCAGCTAAATGTTATTGTTAGACATTGAAAACACCTTCAGGTTTGGAGAACTCGTAGAAATTGAACTTCCCCGCGGCAAACAACGTACGAACAGATGACAGAGATGGCGCTCTATGGCTATAAGAGAAAGTTGCAGTATGTCAACGTTTTTTGTGGTGCAGAAGAAAGAATCTTTATTTCCAAAAAATAGAATTACAACGGTAACTGAATGAAATCTTAAAGTTATGACTGGTACGTAACGTTTGGTTTTTATGAATGTTGGCTTTTAAAACCTAATTTTGCTTGAAGCAAGGTTTTTCCGATTTAGGGCTTTTCTTTGCCTGCTTTTTAGCAACTGGAATCAGCTTTTTAGCTGGCTTCAAAGATTCGCAACCACGTATGGCGTCCAAGAATTGCACGCATGTTGCTTTTTCTGGACCTCCGACAGCCTGGAGAATTTTAGTTTCGTAAATGTATGGGTTATTTTGGAGATGGTAATTTGAACTTTGCTTACCTTGAATTTTTGGGCACATTGGGGAACGGATGAAGATCTTCCTCCAGTAAGGTCTTTAAGGGGAAAAAAATTCATTAAAAACACTTTTTTTGAAGCTCGATACACCAGCGCCATTAACTGAAACCCTTACCTGCAACGATTCCTTGGAGTCCATGTCCTACGATATCCAGAATCTGAGAGAGAGTTTCTAGCTCACTCGCAATCAACGCATTGGGATCCAGCGGACCTGGCTTTCTCTATAAGCAAAAAGGTTTTTGGATTTTTTTGAAAAATTAAATTCGAAAGATTATTCAATTATGGCTTACCATTTGGCCGGAGGCGGAGGATGTATCAAGAATGCACTGTAACAAATAATACAAATTCCTAAAGGTTTCTAAAAATTGCTGAAGAAAAAATACATGTGTATATATTACCATCCAGACAATCACCAACAGCACCGGGTATTTGAAAGAAGCCATTATTTAAAGTTTCGGAAGCAAACTATTTTCGAACTGCTTTCATGAAACTTTGAAAGAACTGTGCTCCTACTCCGAGAAGAACTGAGATTATATACACCAAAGTGGCCATGAGCAGTCGCTCCAAATTGCGATTTGGTTTTTGCATGCTGAAACTCGATTCCTTCTGATCATGTGGCATTTGGCAACCCTGAAAAATCATTACTGTCTTCCGATTGCATAACAAGGACCAGATGAGGTTCGTTCGTACAAAACTATTTTATTTTGAAGTTTCTAAAGCACCAACAAGTCAGATATTGCAACAAAGATTAATACATGTACATATCGCCATCCTTTACGGAAGTGAACAATTACGCCGATGTCCATTCATTCGACGTTGATGGGAATGAGGCAAAATCACTCAAGTTTACGAAAGACAGGTCAATTGGAATAAATAACGGAACTATTGTCCTTTTTCAGCTAGGGCCTCCACCGTCGGTGCGTCCAACAACGTCGGGTTGACACACCGCTGAATAGCACTAGCTAGGATTTCATCGAGCAAGGAATGCATGAAGCTGGAATTACAAGTGTTCAATTTTAACATTGGTAACATGAGGCAACATTTAAATGCGTTGTGTCCTTCTTTTTACCCTTCGTTATTGACGAAACGCCATAAATAAAGCTGTAGGTATTGTACATCGACTTGAATTTGATGGAGACCTTGTTTTCCGAGCGTTCGTAACCTTACATTTTCCAACAGAGCCTGTAAGATACAGTTGGATTACAATATGGGAATCTGAATGATATTGCTACATAAGATAATGAGAACAGATGAGTTACCCGCAACGCAATTTTCACGACGGCCATCAGAATATCGCTCTTGTGAAGTTCTACATTTCCGAAGATTTCTATTTTCTCCGAGAACAATTTTTGTATATTTGTAGCCATGTTTGGATCAAGATTTGACCAGATGCTCGATCTGGTATGGCTTTTGTTTCCGCCCGGTAAACTAGGAATAAAACATCAAAATTATCGGTAATGTGGTGATGCAACGGTTATGATTGCAAAAACAGCAAGTGTCACACCTGTATGACCGCTTGGAAGAATCAGAAGATCTTTCGCTCCGGAAGTAAGATGTCTGGTCTGCATCCGGGAAAACTGAGTCAACAAATTTCTCCAGTTTTCCTAAGCCTTCCACAACTTGCACTACCTGGGGCTGAGGGCCAGTTGGCTCAGTATCTCCTTTTGATTGCTTTGTATCTTGGAGCATCTGTTGAAAAAAAAATGTTCAATATGTCAATATATGTCAATATTCAATATGTGTTCATATTGATTCATATTCATATTAAATGTGTCAAACGAATGGTTCCAGAAAAGTTCCTGTTTTACCTCCGCCAATTGGTTGCCCTGGATGGCAACAAATTCTTTGACTAGCTTCTTTGCAACAGCATTCAGCTTACTCGTGACGTCAGCAACTGGAGTAAGTTCCCATTGTTGGTGTCTTCGATCTCTACGAACGTCAAAATCGGATTCTACTGATGATACCTAGAAAAAGAACACTTTGAACTCGATTCTAATGGATAAATTAAATTCGACTTTGTAGGTTCTCACTTACCATGTATTCTACAGTTCCTACTTCAATGTCGAGATATAACTTTGACATCAACAGCCATGCAAAGTTGTCCATGTTATCAGACTTCATAACTTCATTCCCAAAATCGACCAGATACTTAAACGAGGCAATGATTAAATTTTCTCGGACTATTACTGCTGCCAAGCGCTGCCTAAATTCTGTATTTTGTGAAAACTGAAGCTCTTGACGGTAGTAACTTTTCAAGTTCGAAAGACTTGATTTCATCTGGAGTACTAATGTAGCAAGGATAGATCCCAATAGTTCTTGCGATGAACCTGGATGAGCACGAATTTCCGCACACGAGTCTTTCACTGCTTTGGAAAATGAATTTTGAATTCTCTGCAAGCTTGCTTCAGCATCAGTCTTTGCAACTACGGTTATCAACTCCAGGCCAGATCTGAAAGAACACATATGATTTTAACATCTCGGCATCTCAAAGAATATTGAGACTGAACCCATAACTCACGGTGCGAAATCTGAATTAGGTGTTAAAGTTCCCATCGCAAGCAAGCGTCGGTAGAGCCTATCAAGGGACTTTAGCAACTCCTCTCGTGCTTCAGATTCTTGTTGCGTAAGCTCCTTTGCTTCGGTAACGAGTCTGGCTCTCATGATTCCCAAAAATTCGTCCATGAGATTGTGAACAAAAGACTTGAGAAGATCTTGCGAGGAGATTCGGTCCTCTTCGGACAACCTGTAAATAAAATAATTAAATCGTTTATTATCCCTCACGTGGTTGAATTCGACAAGAACCATTCAACACTTACTCAGTAGTCTGGATAAACACTTGAGAAAAAGACGCTACGACTAGGCTGACATTACTCAGAAAAATTCCACAACCAAGTTCCATGAACTCATCAAGAGACACCTATGAGCAGATCACCTTTAAAGTTATATTTATCCAAAATTGCACGACATCTATAACACCATTTGTTACTCACGTTAACATTGCTGGAACTTTTTAAAGCATCTATATTCTCCAACAACTTAGGAAGGGCATTCTCCAAGAATCTTTCTCCAAGAACAGTTGGTGTCTCGCCCAGGCTCAATAGTAGTGTAACATTTCTTGTGAGATCTTGGGATGACTTCTGCAATAGGAGATTGGGTTCAAGTCACAAATTCTTCTCTAAATTTGCTTGTGAATTGTGAACTCAAACTTACATCAGCATCATCAAAGTCTTTGTACAGATCTGATTGGATTTCCTTGACAATGTGCTGGCAGTCTTGTTTGATGGCTTGCAAACT